>JXTC01000263.1:0-43521 GCA_002914845.1 Trema orientale
GTTAATTATCAATCTTTGACAGGTTAATTGAAGTTTTTCCAGCTGTGCAAAACGTGTCCAAACCGAATCAAAGGAGCAATCATGAATCTGGACGTTTTTCTTGTAATTGTTCAGAAATGTTGTTGCAACAACTTTCTGGCAGATTACAACTTTTATGGAAAGATTTTGATTTTGTCATTAACTCTTTCCTTATTTGATTTCAGCCTATTCACACTACAATGGACGACCAAGGGGGCTGGAATTCACCTATAAAAGCTCTTCTACTCTAAGAAATCAATGAGGCACTTCATTGAGAAAAATATACTTAGAGAGAGTTTTTTATTTGTAAGGCATAGAGTATGTTCTATGGCCATTGTGTGACTTAGAGAGCTTTAGGTTTTCTAGGTACTTTGTTTGAGTGAATCCTGTTCTTCGGGAGGAAGAACATGACGTCTTCGGGAGAAGGCAGATCCGGACCAGTGAAGGGAGTTCACGTGTGAAGGATCAACAAGACGAGGGGAGCTCGCTAAACAAGATTAGTGGAGTTGTTACAACACATTGCGGCAATTGAAAAGAGGGAGTCTTTTATTGTGTCAGTCAATTGGTGCTTGTAATTCTTATACTTTACTAATTTGTTTAATCTCTGGGCATGGCCCCGTAGAGTAGGAGAGGTCCGAACCACGTTAAAAACGTCTTGTGTTCATTTTTACTTTTTATGTTCTGTTGCAACATATGCACTCGTTGTTGCAACATAGTTTATCCGCATGTTACAACATAGTTAATTAATTATTAATTTAATCAATTAATTAATTATTTGGCAATATTTAACAAAGCATATAGGTAACACAAAAATGATAGGAATATGATTAAATTGTGTTTTGGGGTAATGGAAATCACAAATGGTACTATGTCTTTATGTGTGTTAATAATTTGTAATAATGGTTTATAAAAATATGTGTAACTCTATATCACATATCATGTATATTGTGGAACTGTCACAATTGAAGAGTTGTTGATGAAAGAATAGTTTTTATTATAAACTTATTTTGTGTTAAACAATTGTCACAAAGCCATTGTTTGGACAACAGATTGGGTTCTTCTCTTCCTCTTGAAAGAGGATGACATATTGTGACAATCTATCACAAAATACTGACAGGCAGTCATATATATATATATATATATTAATACTGTGACAATCTATCACAAAATACAGCGGAGCTGAACCAGAGGGGGAGAGAGAGAGAGAGAAAGAAAGCGAGTTCAGCTTTGGAATCAAAAGAAAAGAATCTTTTGGCAAGAGCAATGATAAGTTTAAGAGGGAAAGTCGTAGAAAAAAGAGGGAGAAAGTAGATAAAAGAAGAGAAAATTGGATTATTTGGACAACTTTTAACTAAGAAAAAAATATGTATCATAAAAGTATTTTTGGAATACTATTTTTTCTCTCTCTAAAATGTAATTATAAAAGTCATTTTTCACAATTATAAAATCCATTTTGAAAAAGTAAACTAAAAAAAATCAATTTGTGGCAAATTTAAACTACCCACGTCAATTCCCCATGTTCGCCCCTAAATTATTCGAAAAGAAATCTCTCCTGATCATTTTTTTTTTAGTTTTGTTATATTCTTTGTTAATAATTTTTTGCTTCATTTTATTTTATTCTCAACAAATAAGCACGTTCCATGCACTTTTTATACTTTATTTATACTTCAACAAAATAACACATTTTTGGAGATAAATAACATACATCTTCAAACAATGCCATTTTTTTCAGCAAATTAGTGATCATATGCATCTTCATTCTCCCTTCATGTTTGAATCTTCTCGTATCATTACTCTAACTTGAAGTTAGAAAATAAATAAAACAGAAAGAGCATGTATATTACACATGCTTCTTCTGCTAAGTTCGTATTTCATATGTATTATATATAAAATGACAAATGGAGCATCTTAAAAAAAACACGTTTAATAATCTAATAAATAAAAAAGATTATTTCTATATTTATCCAAAAAAATCCCTTTAAAAAATCCCTTTATTTTTCGTTTTCACATTTTATAGGTACTCAACTTCATGTGAGTTACAGAAGCCATTACAACGGACGATGTTAATTGGTATTCTTGTTCAAAAGAAAATTTAGCTACATCACAAGTTTATATGTATATATATATGGTCTGTCTCTGAATTAAGGTAAGTATTTATTAGTATATCTTTAATTGATTGAGTTTAGTTAATTTTTCATGTTATTTAAGATTAAAAAGTACATTCTGTCTAATGGTAATGTAATGCCATTTATTATATAATTTGTGTCTTGTTTCAATGATCTGCATGCATATATAATTTGGAGTAGAAGTCTTTAATTAACTGTCATGCATACATAGAATTTCAAGCAATCAATCCACACCAGCAATATTCGCACAAGAGTCAGAGACTGATACATCAACATTTATTTTCGACATCTCAGCATGTAGACGGGTTCATCCTACAATAGCAGAATTCCCAATTAAGTGTGTTAGAAGGGGAGAGCAATTTGAGACTCTTTGACTTCTAAATAAAACTCGGTGATGTTAGAAAATATATTTCTTAATAATAGTGGGCCACATATTTTAAACAATTGTATTGAACCATATTATTTTCAAGTAAATCCAGTTAGTGATTTAATTAAAGTTGAGTCAGAATATCTAACTGAGTACAGATACCAATATGAGTACTTTATTAGTATATCATGTTAGTGTGATGGATACCCAACAAGGGACTACTTAAAGAACATATTAGGGTGATGGTCCCCACCACCTTTTTACGTACGTTCATTCTCTCTGTGGCTTGCCACAAGTATCAATTATAGAGAACTCTATCTGAGTATTTAAAGGATTAAGTTGTGGAAGACCAAACCCTCTGGCATCACTGATCATTGTTTAACGCTTATGCCTTTGGTTCATTCATCCAGATTATAACTATCTATCATAGACTCAGGTATACTCAATAAATCTCTGACCTATCAATTTTGCATGAATATTCTAGAGCTTGTATTTGGTAATTGCAATCCCATATTCATCCAAATAGGTAACCCCTCTAAGACAAATAACTAGATCCTGGGTTGAAATAATAATTCTATCTTTTAAACTTATATAAGTGTGTTTTAACTAGTCGACAAAAAATGATTAGTTTAACATTGAGTCAATTTTATTCATACTCAAAATTATCATATCTATTCTTTCAAAAAAAAAAAAATTATCATATCCGTCTCTCTAAACAGACCAAACTACTTATTCTTCACAAAGCCAAATGGGTTAATTATATTTTTATACCTTGCGTTTTGATTGTTTGTTCAGTTTATATATTGTGTTTTGGTTACTAATAATATGTATTAACATTCAAATTTGAAATTTATAACAAATTTATACCCTCTATAGCTCAAACACTGTTTTTGACCATATGTTTACTAAAATACTTTTTAAAGTTTAAAAATATAAATTTTTAAAAAAATTCAAATTTAAAACTTATTTAAAATTGATAAACATTATTTATATAAATATATTTAATTCATGGTTTCTTAATATTTTTTCTTCTAACTATTAATTTTAAATTTAAAATGAGTATTTAAACATACACCCTGAAAGCTTAAAAAGGTCTTTTGGTAAACTTAATAGTCAAAATTGATTTTTAACCTATAGAGAGTATAAATTTATTACGAATTCTAAATTTGGAGCTTAATATTAATAATTACTAAAATGCAAGGTATATATTGAACAAACGATTAAAATACAATTGTAAAAATGTAGTTATTCCAAGCAATATATTTGAATCAATATTTATAATTTATTTTTTTAGAGCTTCCATCAAATGTCCGTTGTCGTCCAGCGGTTAGGATATCTGGCTTTCACCCAGGAGACCCGGTTCGATTCCCGGCAACGGAATTTTTCACTTTTCTCTTTTTTTTTTTAGGGGATATTTAGGATTTACTTTTCGACAGTTGACCGACACATGGCAAAAGATAAGTGGCTTAATTGCGAAACAAAAATGGGTGCAAGGCACTGAATATCACCTACATTTCTGAGCAGTGAGCACATTGTTCTCTTTCCCCAGTAGCCGTGGACTGAGACCGATACCACAGAGAGAGGAAGAAAGCAAAATCTCTCTTATCAGTCTTTAATTTCCGTTCTCTTCTCTATAAATCCAGATTCAGCTCATGCAATTCTCAGCCTTTCGATCAATCTGTGAGTTTTCATTCTCTCTCTTTCGTACAACGAAAAAAGAAAAAAAGAAGAAGAAAATCATAAATATGGTGGGTGGGATCTATGGAAATCTTGATGAAATCATAGTTAGATTTTTTGGATTATTTATTACCCGCTATTTTCTTCAATTTTCATTGCTGTTAAGGAGGCTATTTCCATGCGTATAAAGTTATATGTTTCATAAATTTGATTAATTACTTAATTTATCTATATTCGATGAGTCATTGAGTCTACTATGTTAGTATACAATTCATGCGAAATTACCGTTTGTTCATTACCTGAGAATTTCTCTCTCTCTTTTTTTTTTTTTTTTTTAAATTATTATTTTTGCTTTAGTAAAGTTGGAGTTTACTATTCTGTTTCAGGGTGATTCGCCTTCTTCGTATAGAACAGTGGGACTAATGTCTAATGAGGATAATCCCTCTCCCCATTCTCAGGTATTTTTTATTTTTATTTATTTTGAGGTATGTGAAATGAGATGAGATTGATCGAAAATTTACTTTGATATCGAGCTGATTGATCGAAATGAGATTAGATTGGCAACAAATGAAGGTTGTTGGAACAAAATTCTTAATTTTTAAATCCGGGCTACATAGGAATGTGGGGAAAAAAATGTACCCTTTTGAGGGTCAAAGATCTAAAAAGAAGTAGAAAGGGCAGGTTGGAGTTTTTGGTGGGGGGGGGGGAGGGGAATGATGACTTTGTTTTATTAAAAATTTGTTGTCCTATTAGTCGTTGTAGTTATCACCCATTTTGGTGTTCGTCTTAGTTGTTGTGTGACAACTAAATAATGAGGATTATTGGTATTCGTTTGATCAAGCTATTGAATTACATTAAGTTATAGGTATGACAATGCAATGGAGTATATGGCCTATGACATTGTAAGGCAGTAGAACTGGACTATGAAAGCTCAATAATGCATGGTTCTCCATTCTTTACTAGTTCAATGCAGATGGACTGAGCAGTACCATTAACCATTGTATTTTGGTAATAGAAACCTCCCCTTTTGGATAATGGAGAGAATACCCTTGATTCAGATTTTCATTCTGGAAAAACATGATGAATTTGTTAACTATCATGTGAAATAAATCAAGGTGGCTTTGTTTTGTTTTCCTCCCTTTTGGGGTGTTGTCGCAGTTTGATGTTCAAGGATTAATTCCTCTACGTGCATAAAAGATAGTTTACTATGTTAGAGCACCCTGATCTTGCTTGTTCTTGAGGAATGGTTCTATTGTACGTGAACCTGATCCAAAAGAGAAGATGCTTAAGTTTTCTGTTTGGTCATCTATCTACAATTTCGCATAAAAAGCTGTTTGTTCGTGACTTCTTTTTTCTGATTGCTTTTGATGTGTTGTGATTGCAGCTTTCTTCTCATTTTTTCGGGGATCTCCTTGATTCCATTATTGTTGATGTTGCATCCGAATGTCATCGAATAGCGAGGTTGGGACTTGATCGAAATTTGGAAGAAGAGGAAGAAGAAATGAGGCTGTCAGCTCAAGCACGGCTAAGAGTTGCTGATCCTAGTAATAGCAGTGAAGCAAATGGCAAATATGTTGTCGACATTTTTGGACAAACCCATCCTTCTGTAGCCAGTGAAATATTTGACTGCATGAATTGCGGTCGCTCTATCATGGCTGGGAGATTTGCCCCTCATTTAGAAAAGTGCATGGGAAAGGTAGTCTTTTCTTTTTGCATGGTAGATAATTCTACATTACAGCTTTGTGCTTGTGATCCAACATTTTCAAAAAGGTTTTAAATGGGGTACTTTACGTCATTCATTACTGCACTTGCTCAAGTAAAATTTTTTTAAAAAAAATCTATGTTACCTTTTTTTTTTTTTTTTCAATAAATCTTGTGTTTTCAATTTTCTTCAACAGGGTAGAAAAGCTCGTCCAAAGGTGACCAGAAGCAGCACAGCTGCACAGAACCGGCATTCACGAGGCAACCCTGCTTCCGCATACTCCCCCTATTCAAATTCAGCCAGCGCAAACCGGTTATCAAATGGAACATCCAGTCTTGCAGGAGAAGAGTACTCAAATGGCGTGTATGAAGATCCTTGAAACAAATTCGAGCGACTGCGAGCCGAGAGCTTGTCATACGCAAAGGAGCCCCTATTATACAACTCCTTAGGTTATGTGGTTTATGGCTCTGTATGTAATTACATATTAACATCTGGGGTCGTGCTTTTAATGTTTATGGGCCGAAGCAGCGGCATCTCAGTTGAGATAGAGTAACTTCATACTTTTAATCATGAAGGACTACAATATAGGATCTTCTTGACAAGATCTTATTTTGAATGAAAATTTAGAACTTTGTAAACATGGGGGTCCGGGTTGCTGAGAGAATTCCCTTGAGCAGAATGAGGTATTAATGGCTTGGAAGTTCTCGTGGATATGCTTTCTTAAAGAAACTTCTACTAGTATGAGTAGAAACTTCTTGTTTTTTTTCAGTTTCTCTACGAAGTACTAGCAAAAGTACAAGAATAGACATTGAGGAAAAAAATGTTTTATTGGTATTTTACCTATGCAGTTTAGTTTTATTTTGCCACTGAATTATAATTCACTTCTTTTTTTGATAAAAAAAATGCAGACAGGGGGCGACCAAGGGTAGCGAACCCTCTGCCAGGACATGACCTTGGCAGCAGTTCGCCTACCAGAATGTTCGCTGAGGACCCTACTTACAGGTCTTACTCCACCGGACGATGGAGCGTGTTACCTAGTCTCCAACTAAGTGTCCAGTTGGATTAAAAAACTACGTAAATTTACTATGATAAGGGAATTATAATTCACTTGTCATAGTAAAGTTGCGGAAAATTATTGGACTGGACATAAACCATTGATCTAGACCATTAAATTAGCTTTACAAGTATAGTATTTTGGCTTAAAGATGATTCGCTGGAGATAAAATTGCCATATTAATAATGTAAAAGCAGAAAGGGTTTCTAACACTTATGCTTACAAAAATCGAAAAAATTACAAAAATAAGGAAGTCGGGCATTTTTTTAATTTTCATACCGTTTTTATTAGGAAAATATCACTTTTTAAAAAATATTTAGAAAAATATCATTTTTAAAATAGATACTGGTTATTGATTTCTGGAAATTGGTTACTGGTTATCAGTTATATACCAATTATAAATATCTTTAGTTACTAGTTACCGGTTTTCAGAAATTGGTTACCAGAAACTAATTACTATTTTAAAAAATGATATTTTTCTAAATACTTTTTAGAAAACAATACTTTTCTAATAAAAATTATATCACACCTCAAAAAATACAAAATCATCGTATTTTTCAAGTTCTTTTTTTCTAAAATACCGTATATTGTCTAATTTCCTCAAACAGAAATTGAGTTAACAAGTATACTATTTTGGCTTAAGGATGAATCACTAGAGATCATATTGCCATAATAATACTGGAAAACAGAAAACCCTCTTTTGGAAAAAGGCATATATAAACAGAAAACCCTCTTTAGGTGGATGACCAATATTTTAAATTTGATTAAATAGATATCCATTTTTTAAATTTTATAGCTAAATGTTCATGTAGATATATTTTTACACTTAGTAGATAAACATATGTAAAAATTTTAGTTACTGTCCTGAAATATACTAGGTATATACCTTTTTATACTTAGTATATAAAGTTTTATACTTGATATATAAGCATATATAGGGGACATTTTGCTATAACATTTGACAAAGAGACATTTACTTAAATTGGACCCAAAATTTGGTCATATTTTTATATGGCCTATATTTTTTTTATTAAAAAAAGAAAAAAGATTCCGTTGCCGGGACTTGAACCCGGGTCTTTCGGGTGAGAGCCGAATATCCTAACCAACTAGACTACAACGGATGCATATGACAAAGCGTTAAAGATTTAACTATTTTAATCAATCTTCATTTCCTGCTCGATCAAACGGCTTATTCTTGTGAATTAAATAAGCTTTTAGTCAACAATGTTTATTTACATACCATGCTTGACTTAATGTGTAAAGCTAACATTCAGACTTGCGAGATCTTTTGAAAAACAAAACGAAAGCACGAGATCTATAGAGGTAAGGTATAATAGCACCAAACAAAAAGTCAATTGCCCTGATAGTGGAATAACTGAGGTGCTCAAAACCAGTAGTCACATCCTGTAAAAGTCCTAACTAATAAAAGCAGTCCCATATTTGAATGCTAAATCAGATTATACGAGCAAATAATCTGCATCAAGAGAAGTAACACCTCAAGCTTACCACTCCTTCCTCATCCAAAGACGTCACCCTACACCGACACACACAGAAAATCACTTCAGCATTTAAATAACGAAAATGTGCATGTAAAAAACATGTGCTCTAATATAATAAAAATAGACTATATGGTCCATTGGTAAACAACGTAAAAGGAAATTGGCTAAAAAGAAATATGTTCAATTTATTATTTGAGAAAACACCAAAAAGTACAGTACAATACAATCCACCTCAAATATCACTGAAGTATAGCAGATAGAAAATCTCAGATTCAACATATCCAAAAAGTTCAAGTTCGAAAAAACATAAATAAATAAAAATGTATTCTCAAATTCTCTTTTCATTTCTAAGATACATAGAATGATAGCATACCATGCTTTTATCCAAAACAAACTACATTGTCTATTTTCTTCCTTAGAAATTTATATCTATACATACTCCATGAGTATTGTCAAAAGAAGTCAACAGTCAATTTCTTATTTCACAAAAGAAGTCAACAGTCAATTTCTTATTTTTGTTAATCTATTCTTCATGATACAGCCAGTATAACAACAAACAAATCAATCATTGACATTCTAATTGTTTGAAAAATCCAAATACTACTCAAACGCACGTGATTCAAAATTACGTACAAAAAGAGTATTATTTGAAATTCATTACATCTTGGATTACACGTAGGCTATTTACTAATAATCCGTAAAGGACCGTAAAGAGAATAGAAATCAAGAAAGCATTTGCATTTCTAATCCATTCATGTGTTATGTGTCTACTTAACCATTGAGACAAATTTTGGTAATACTTCATTCATATAGTCAGTTAATTGAGAAATCTAACTCGATTTTCTTTCATTCTCATTCCTTCCCCTTTTTTATTTCTTTTCATTACTGATGAGTAATTAAGATGCCCATTATTCGGTTTTTGTATTGCACAATTGTAATTAACTCTTTAGTCTTCATGAGGGCAATCAGCACGGCAGTGTCCATACCTCCCACAAGAATAACAATTCCCCTTAAACTTTTTCCTTNTGATCCTCATCCCTCATCCGAAAGCTCTCCTTCAAAGCCCCAAGATCCCTCACCCTCTTCCTCACATTGTCCAGATCCAACCCATCTCGATCCAAACTCATAATCGCCATGCTCATCACGTCATCCCAACTATCGGGGAGGCTGTTCATGAGCATCACGGCCTGCAACTCCTCGGGGATCTTCAGACCCTCCAACTCAAGCTCCATCGCCAAGCGACCCATCTCCAGAATGTGCTCCGTCACGGGCTTGTTGTCGTCGTCCCCCATGCGGCACCGCACGTAGTGGCTCAGCTTGGTCATTCTGCGAGACATGGAGGGCTTGGTTAAGAAAGCGGCCAGGGCGTCCATGAGGGACTTGGCGGTCTCGTGCTTGTGGTAGGAGTAGTAGAGGCTCTCGTGGAGGGCGCCGAGGATGATGTGGCGGGCGGTGTTGTCGTCGGAGACCCATTTTTGGTGGCGGTCGACGTCGTCCTCCGGCGGTTTGGGGTCGGTGAGGACGTACTCGACCTTGTTGTCGAAGAGGACGAAATCGAGCTTCGTCTTCCAGATTCTGAAGTTGGTACCGCTGTAGTTGAGCCTGTGAGTGGTTTTGAGTTCTGGGTATACCAATGCTGAGAGAGATTCCGTGAAAAAGGTGGCCATTGTTTTGTTTTGACCCAAATCGAGGTCCAGTGATGGGGATTTGGGAATTGAGTCAAAAAGGTTTTAGGGTTCGCTTGAAAACGAAAAGAGAAAAAAAGGGTCGATGCACGTTTTGGGTTCTTTGATTGTTTGCTTTTCGGCCTTTATTGTTTTTGATTATGACAATTAACAATGGATTCCCGGAATTTTACCAATTACTAGCTATTAAGGTCGAATTTGAAAGAGAAATATAACGTAGGGCGGTTTTTCCCCGTCATCAGATCAAAATTTGTGCAATTTGATTGGTCCAGAAATTATTCACTAAGCCCGCATGAAAAAGAAAAAGGTTGTATCTTATATAGTATACATTTGGATCGAAATAAAGTAGGCCACTTAAAAGGTGCCTTTGTTTCGTCAAAACAAAAGGGTGCTTTACTCGTTACATCAACTGATCAACTAACAAACAGTGGCGGAGCCACATTTGGTCCGGGGGACAATTGTCTCTCCTGACTTTTTTGAAAAAAAAAAAAAAAATAGTTTGTGACATTTTTATAACAAGTTTATTTTACTTCTTCTTAATTTGTAAAATTCTATACTTACTTCCCCTAAAATTTAGGTTTTCTCTATTAGTAAATCCTATCTTATAATTATGAAGCTCATTTCAATGATTTCTCTTAAATATTAAGTAAGCTCATTATTCATTTTTTAAGGTGTGTGCTAGCCCATAAACAAAATAATTAGAAATTAACTTGGCTTAGTTATATATATATATATATATATATATAGTATATAATATTTGTCAGATAATAAATGCGTAATATTTGTTAGTGAATAAGTCTTTTGGACTTTTTATATTAAGTAAAGCTCATTACTCATCTTTTAAGGTGTATGCTAGCCCATAAACAAAATAATTAGAAATTGACTTCGCTTAGTTATATATATATATATAGTATATAATGTTTGTCAGATAATAAATGCGTAATATTTGTTAGTGAATAAGTCTTTTGGACTTTGTGAGGATGTGAGGATTATGAATGTGTGCTGTATTGTAAATAGAAAATTTAGAACTGTATCATCTATATTTGAACTAAGTGTTATAAAAAGGCTAAGAAGGCTTCTATTTGATACCTTTAATTAAGCTACCAAGTACAAGCTTGATTTTACTTATTGCTATTGCAACTACAGATAGTATTTTTTGTCATGTACATTATGAAGAATCGACTATGCAACCGAATGTGAGATCAATAGATGAATAACAATTTAGTTATTTATATTGAAAAAGAAATTTCTAATAAAATTGACGATGAAGTTATTATACAACAATTTCAGACCACGAGACATCGCCGAGAGTAATTATAATACATTTATGGACTTGTTTAAGAATAATACAAATTTTCAAAGGAGAAATTATAATACATTTATGGACTTGTTTAAGGAGAAATTTATAATTCTTTTTTGTTATTTTACGATGAAGTAATTTTTTCTTTGTCCCCTGAATTAAATTCCTGACTCCGCCCTGTTAACAAACTATTATTATTTTATCTTTTTTTAAAAAAAAAAGACTAGCACAATCATTATCTCAGACTGGGTGTGTGTACAATGCTTTCTCGCCGTCCCTTTGTTCATCCACCGTCGTCGTAGTTGTCGTGTTCCTGTCACCGTCGCCATTATCCAGCAACTGATTGTTGTTTATTTACCAATCTACTTTCTCCCGATCTGCTGGGTGTAGAGTTTTGAACCGGTTCTTGTTAACCGTGTTGATTCTAAGTAGTTGTTGGCCTCTCCCTTCATTGCTTGTACATGGCGTCTGAGGAAGATATTGACGGGGCATTTGTATAGGGGTTTGCCTTCTTAGGAGTTCACTTTGCTGTCAATATAAGGTAAGTGAAGAAGGGGAATTGACTGCACAAAAACCTATATTACAATATTTGGGTGTATATAGGAATTTTTTATATAATTCAGAGGAATATTAGATTACTGCATTTGTGTTTGTGTTTGGTATACATGGAATGCAGAAACTTATGTCAAATATTTCAATAATTATTTTTCATGTTCAAGTTTTATATAATTACATTTCAACCAAATTTTTTTTGAAAGATGAAGATTTTAACCAAATTATATCATGATATTATTATTATAAATATTTTGGACATTTTGAGTGGGAAAAAAATCAATTGTTTGGGCCAATATTCAAATAAAAATGCTATTGTAGTTTTAATAATCAACTTGCAAATAGATAAGTTCTAATCAACTTTTTCTTTGAGTAAATACTATAGACATAGTCGATAGCTGGAAACGTTTCCAAGAAAAAAAAAAAAAGTTGATAGTTGCAACAATTTGAAGGAATAGAGGAAGAAAAACAAATTTTTCTGAAGGTATCATCAAAGTCCCAAACCATGACACAATGATACTATTTCCAAAAAGATGTTGACAGCTTCTCTTTAATAGAAGAAAAATTACAAGTTGTCTAAAATTTTTATCAAGGTTCCATACTATGGCATAGTGGAAATAGTTCCAAAAGTTTCATCCTAATACAAGAAAGATGTAAAATTTCCTGAAGAGGTCATCAAAGTTTCTAGACAAGATATAGTCGATAATGAATTCGAACTTGATTTTGGACAAAAAGTTGTCCAAATTTGACTCATTGTGCATTTGTTAGCCTATCAACTTTTTTGAGTTCATCAAATAGTTTCATCCTCCTATTGGCACCATCTGCCTCATGTTGAAAGCAGTAAGCAATTCCTCTAATATTCTCACCAATAGCTGCATGTATATTGCCAAATTCTTTCACTATTTCAGTTAAAATATCAACCAATAGATCTTCATTTCTAGCTCTTTTCTTACTTGAGTTTCCAACTATTTCTATGAGTGAATATACTTTCCAACTAGTAAGGTAAATGGTTAAACAAAATGAAGGATAATAACAAAACTTATACAGCTTATAGCCAATAATAATTGTAACATAGAAAAAGTAAAATAATAATAAAGATGAATAGATCCTATCTTAGATTATCCATTAGTGGCCTACCATTATATCTACACACTATATATTAACAAAAAGCAAGAGTCTTTTTACAAAAAGTATTATTTGCTGTTAGTATTCAAAGCAATCATCCATCGGAAAAAAAAAATCCATGTAATCAAGCCTCTATTATAGAACCATAGTGATAGGTATTGATTTTATACCTAAATGATAGTTATTTCCTATGGTACTTTGTTAGTTTTTATATGATTCTAAGGCTAATTGTGTTGTTTCTGTGTTTATAGGTGTTTTGGATCTTAAATAGGAGTCAAAAACTAGCTAAAACGGGAGGAGTTGGACGAAGCTAATGGACTGAGACTGAAAAGAGGTCTGGTGTTGCGGCACCAGCCTTCGAGCATCACGGTGGTGGCAACACTCTAGAGAGAAAAATATAGTTCCAGAAACTTAGCACCTCGGTGTTGGAACCCGAGAGCCCCAGTGCTTGAGGTGCGTTTTTCATCCGACTTACTCGATTTTTGATAGTCCAAGTTTCCTAATTCGACTGGAACTTGACCTAGATTCCTCCCAGACTTAATTAGCTATAAATAAGGCATTCTAACTCAGTTGGGAGGCTAAGTCTTATATATCTAGGAGCCACAAAAACCTAAAGAAAGCAAAGAGGAGAGCATGAAAGCTGCTACAGCTATCACCTTTGTTCTTCCTTCTTTTCCTTTAGTTTTTATTTATTTCTAACATGATGTTGTGAACTTTCATTCTTATATAATGCTAAAATAAGCCCTAGATTAGGTTGAGGGGGATTTCAGAACCCTAACATGATTGTAATTTGTTCTTTTTTTTTCCCTTTTTTTTTTTTTGAAGGGAGACTTCATTAAAGGAAAGCAAAACAAAAAAGAAAAAAAGAAAAAGAAATAGGCCGAGGGGAGGGCCACAAACACCCTAAAAAACAAACTAGCCTACAGCCCTATACTGACGGTCAGAAAAAACTTTATAAGGAATATCGGAGACATAAAAAAACCAATTGAAGCAGATGAAGCCGCCCAAGCAGCCAAATTGTGTGCTATATAATTTTTGTCCCTCCAAATAAAAGATAGTTGAAAGAAGTCAAAAGAGCACATCGTTGATTTTCTTTGGGACACCAGATCTTTGATCTTCCAATGACAATCCGCCTCATCTCCTTCCAAGCCAACTAGTGTATTCTTACAGTCACTCTCCTTTACCACAGACTTCCAATTGCTAACAATTGCATGATTGATTGCTCTCACTTCGACAACCAAAGGGTTTATTTCGCTACATCTCTGGGTGAGTATATTCAACACCGATCTAATAGCGTCTCTAGCTACAACTGTAAAAGCTGAATAATCTTCCCAAACAACTACGTCCACATTGAGTGTGATACACAGGGGTGGTGGCAGTTGCCAGGAGGCCAGATCTGAGGCACATAATCCGTGGTTCAAGCTCAAGGCCTGAGAGTAGAAGTTGAAGCCTAGCAGAATTCTCCTCACTAATTGACTGAAGTCAGATTTAGGCTTGTTATGAATAATGGCATTCTGCTCTAACTAAATCCCCTCAAAGCAAATAGAGGCAAATAATATGATATTGTCGCACTTCGATAAAGGTCCCAGCATTTGATTATCTGAGAACAGTAAGTGCACGACATCTGCTATGGAGCTAACATGGAATTGGTCCACTCTAATACCACAGTTAGAGAAAAACTAAAGTCTCTTAGAGAGCTCACAAGTCCAGAAGAGACGGTAGATGGTCTCTTTATATTGTTCACAAATTGGGCATAAGTTAGAACCGATATCAAATATTATAGCAAGTCTAGACCATACTTGCCAAGCATTCACAAGGATTCTCCACCAAAGAAGCTTGTGTATAGTATGAATCTTTGCCTTCCATAAATTTCGCCAACATGCTTGAGATAAAGTCAAAGAAAGATGGGGGAGGGGGGTTTACTTCTCTGTAAGGCTTGGTTAGCAGACTTAAGAGTGAATTCTCCATGTGTTGCTTTGATCGAGGCGGGATTGAATAAAGCTTTTAGTTTCATTAAGTCCCAGCTTCCCTCCTCTATCACTAAATTGGTTACGTTCAGATCTGGACAGTGTTATGTATTATATTTTGGGTGGGGCTTGTAACCTTCAAGAAATGGTACCCACGGATCTCTCTAGATATCAATGGAGCGACCATTCCCAATCTTTTTGCAAGCATCTGGACAAATAATTTATCTGGTAGCCAAAATTGATTTGTAGTTTTAGGAGTTCATTGCCTTAGCTTGAATGGATAAGAAGTCTTCACCCTTTAGGTATATTTTGTTCGGATCAAAGAAGACTAAATAGAGTTTGTCCCTTTAAGAATTTGCCAACTCCACTTAGCCAGAAAACATCTGTTAATCTCATGAGTTTGATAAAAGCCTAAGCCACCCAGGTGTTTGAGGGAGCACAATGTGTCCCAAGCTTTCAAATGAGGCAAGATGACAGTGAGGACTGAGGCTACAAGAGTACTTTAGATAGGCGGCGAGTACTCCTACATTAGCATGACATTAATGACAAGATCTACGGCATGAGTACGGTAGCATCGCAAGCAGAACATTCAGAGCCTTGCGACGGCACCAACACTAGCATCTGGGCAACTCGTTTTTAGATCTGGTCGAATTGTGTGGAGATATATGGCAGATCCAGTCAGCAGCGACAAGGTCAGCGCTGACGATGCAAGGAGAGTCATTAGGTTTTCCAAGCAGGTCTTGATCTGATCTATTATAGATATAGGTGGAGGGAAAAGATAATGCTATCTTATTTCCGAGGTCGAACGATTAGCAGATTCTCTATCACCGTCGCCTTAATAAAATGATTATCACTTATTAGGCAACAGATTTTCTATATTCTATATATCAAAGCAATTATTTATTTAAAGTTGATTATATTCTTCTATATTTAATTGATTCTATAAATGACGTCTTCATTAGTTTAGTTATACAACTAGATAATCATAATTGAATTCTACTACTACAGTTTGAATTAGGTGTTTGTTATAACTGAATCCATTAGTAGTGAATCTATGGTTAGTATGATCATTTGAGGTGTCAATTATAATGAAGAATATAACCTAGATTAGAGTCTAGATTTGTGACATGATTAACTACATCAATCTATCTTTCTTTGCCTAAAGCTTAGATTGGGTAATTTTAAAGCGTTTGCTTAGGTTATTTGGTAGGAAGAGATTATCTATGGCGTTTGTCTAGATAGCGTACAATATCAGAAAAGAATAATTGATAGCTTTAGTAAATAATTGAATATAGAGTTAGGAGGTTAAATTAACGTGATTATTTAGTGGTGGCAAATTAACCTTAACCTATTTTCTTTATTGTTGTTTTTATTTTCTATTTTGTTTTTAATCTTTAATCCCCTTTATCTTAGGATTAGTAGTAAACTAGTTAGACCAATTCCTCGTAAGATCGATCCTATTTGTCACTATACTACGTAATATTAGGATTGTCCTAAGTTGTACTAGATAGAGATAGAAAGGATAATTAATTTGGCTGTTTAACGACACACCAAATTTTTGCACCATTGCTGGGGAATTATTTCCCAACTTATTTGCTATTAGTCCTATTCTTTTTCTACTTTTAATTTTTTTTTTGTTTTTAGTTTCTTTTATTTTGTTTTTCTATTTATTTTGAGATACCTAATGATGTATAATCAGCAGGTACCTTATATTTATGCATAACGAGGCACAGCGCTAGAAGAAGGTTAGAGGAGATACGACTTTGCTCAACATCGTCTGTCTACAGAGGTGAATAAAGAGGGGAAGATGAGTGTACTCGAACAAAAATTGGAGACCCTTACCTCTGAAGTTCACCAACTGGTGGTCCAAAGAAGCACAACGTGCGAGCACTACCACATGTTTGGCTATCTTGCCAACATGTGTCTGACTTTTCGAGTAATGAGGTGCGATGCTGACATTGTCTGGGGTGGACTTCTGAGTCAACAACTACCGCGACCTTGACCCCATCAACTCATATCATCTAGCTCGTGGGGTTTTGTGGATGACATTGTAAAAGTGTTGGTGGCCCAAACAATACAATTCCAAGAAGAAACGAGGGCATCATACTCGGAATTGAAAAAGAAACACCACCATCTCAGTACTTTAATAGAGCAACTGAAGGCCAACCACTCCCACACACCACCATCACCACCACATGAGGAGATACCCATTGAGATAATAAATGCAGTGATGGTGTGAAGTGACACAGTGGCAGAAGAGAATCATTAGGAGATGTTGGATGACTTAAAGGACCTCATGGCGAGAGTTGAACAAGAATATCTTATTTACTATCACAAAATTCACAGTAGTATGGAGAGTTTAAACCAATACATGGAGAACCAACGATAACCCTCCATTGCTTTGGAAGAGTCTGTCCCATATGAGGATGTCTGCCACCATGAAGAGACGGTTGTCTTTTGGAATAACGATGCACATACTGTAAAAGACTTGTTAGAGTTGGATGACAATTGAGAGAGCGACAAAGAGGAAGCGACATTTGATCGATTGGAAGACACACACTTTAATTTCATCATTGATGAATTCTTATCAATAGTGGAAGAATCTTAAACAACTCCAACCGACCTACCACACTTCGATAGCGATGAGGAGGAAGAGTCTTGTGACCGATCTGAAGATGGATAAGCCAATACAACTATTGATGATTTCTTCAATAGTGGATGTATCCTACCCACCACCACTATTCGAGTCATGTTACCTGCCACCCACCGCCATCCATCCATGTGTCCCACAACTACCACCCACCAACTGGGGTATCCTACTCCAACCACTATCCCTGCACATCATTGTTCACAAGTGCATAATGAGAGTGGAGTTCTTTCACCAAGACGATTATTGGACTCAAGTTGTGGCGATAAATCATACAATGATAAATCACACCAAGCTTGAGGATGCTACATATAAAGAGCCATACGTGGTATTGTATGATGCAATGTATGAGAGGCAACCACTATTTTTAGCAGAATCATGTTAGGTTGAGAATGAGAAACCAAGTGCTACCGAGAGGCAACCCGACGGAGAAAGGATATAAGGAGTCGCACCAAACATAGATTTGATCTTTCTTACTCTTACTTTCTTTCCGATTTATTTTTATTTTATTTGCTTTATTTGTTTTTAGTAGTTTAGTTTTTTTTATTATTTTTCTGTCATACTTATTCCTTGCATATATAGAGTCTAGTACTATATTGAGGACAATGTGGGGTTTAAGTGTGAAGGGAAGGCTTAGGATGTTTTTCATTTTTGGGTTTTTTTCGTTTTTAGGTTGTTTTATGTGTTTCTATAGCCTACTTTTTCATTTATCGTTTTTAGGTTACAAGTCTTAGGTTTACCTTTAAGCTTTTGTGATGAATTTGAGTCCTTAATTAGTCATAGTCTTGATGGAAGATGATCACTGTTGATAGTTTTAAGTCATTCTTGGGTTAATATGTTTAGAAGATAGTCATGCTTATAATGTATATGATCAACCAGAGTCAATTTGTGTAGAGTATTACATGTCTTAGTTAGTAGCTCTTGTAGTTTTGCTTAGGATATCACCTAGAATTCTATAAGAAGGATTAGAAGTTAGAACTCTCTTGGAGACATATTGAGGCGAGCGACCAATTGAGTATGACCTGAAAAATATTTAGGGCACTTAGGTTTTGAGCTCCATTGCCAAATAAGCTAGTTCCTTGATTCAATATCTAAGGACATCCCCTTAGTTAGCCAATTTGAGCCTTCATGTATATCTTTTTATTTGGTTAGCCATATTTGTCTTCACCTAGCTTAAACACGGATAGCCTACCCTTAGTTCTATATCATGAGTATAGTTAGGGATAAGAGCTTAGAAAAAATATAGTTAGGTTCAAAATATAAGTGTGGGAGAAATCTTAGCTATCAAATAAAGGAAGGTTTAAGAAAGGAGTAGGAGAATTGCTCAATATTCTTATAAAAGGGAGATGATGTAAAGAAAAAAAAAATTAGAGATGTATGTAAAAGAAAAAAAAAAAGAAAAAAAGAAAGAAAAAAAAAGAAAAAAACAAAGAAGAAATCTATATATCTCTAACTGCATATGTGAACAAATTCATCTCTCTGTGTTATTGAATTCTGCGAGCAATATTTCTTATGGATGTTTGAATGGTTGGTTAGAATAATAAATAAGCCAATCACGTTAATATATGGCCTACTTTTTATGTGTTTCATGAAAGGTGAGATTTGTGCCTATTGAATATCTTTAATTGTCTCTTGCTCTATGAAACCTTAGGATCCTTTGAATTATCCTATCATTTCTTTTTTGTAACTTTTTTACCTAGTGGCCCTATTACAACTTTTTGACAGACTTTATAATTTTGAGAATGACCTTCATCTATAATGGAGATACTATCAAAGAGATAATGTATGATAATAGTTCTTTGACTAGGGATTGGGTGATGTTTTAGGTGAAATTTATGAGAGTTGTTTTCTAAGATTTTGTACATATTCTTTACTTTTGATTCTTATTGTTGTCTACATGCGTAAGTATTGACTGTTGTAAGAGTATATTAGCTTGTGAATAATGATAGGCTTGATCAGTGTGAGTTAGAAGTTGAGGTTGTGACTATGTATGATAGCCTGAGTTTAAAACTGGAAGGTTAGGTTATGTTTTGTTAGGTTAAATTAGTTAGAGTTACATTAGTCTTATTAGAGTCACTCTAGGTTGTTAGTCTTAGTTTAACTTTACTCGAAGATGAGCAAAGTTCAAATGTTGAGGCATTTGATAGGTATTTATTTAATATCTAAATGATAGTTATTTCCTATGCTACTTTGTTAGTTTTTATATAATTCTACGACTAATTGTGTTATTTCTATGTTTATTGGTGTTTTAGACCTTAAATGGTGAAAAGGAATCGAAACAGGATAAAATGGGAGAAGTTAGATGAAGCTAATGGACCGAGGCTAAAAAGGGGTCTGGTGCTATGGCGCTAGCCTTCGAGTGCTGCAGCAGTGGCAACACTTTAGAGAAAAAAAAAATAGTTTTAGAGAGTTAGTGCCTCGGTGCTGGAACTTGAGAGCCATAACGCTGGAGGTGGGTTTTCAGCCGACTTACTCGATTTTTGACTTCCTAAGTTTCCTAATTTGACTGAGACTTGATCTAGATGCCTCCTAGATTTAATTGGCTATAAATAGGACGTTCTAACTCAGGTTGGGAGGCTGAGTCTTAGATACCACAGAAACACAAATACATAGAGAGAGAGAGAGTAAGGAGAAGAGTTTGGGAGCCGCTGCAGCCACCACCTTTGCTCTTCCTTCTTTTCTTTTAGTTTTTATTTATTTCTAGCATGATATTCTTACTTTTCATTCTTATATACATGCTAATATAGGCCTTAGATTAGGTTGATGGTGATTTCAAAACCATAACATGATTATAATTTGAGTTTTTATATGCTATATATCAAATCAATTGTTTATTTAAAGTTGATTATGTTCTTCTGTATTTAATTGATTCTATGAATGATACCTTGATTAGTTTAGTTGTACAACTAGATAATCATGATTGAATTCTATTGCTAGAGTTTGAACTCAGTGTTTATTATAATTGAATCTATTATTCGCGAATCTATGGTTGGTATGCTCATTTGAAGTATTAATTATACTGAAGAACATAACCTAGGTTGGAGTCTGTATTTGTATGATGATTACATAGATCAATCTATCTTTCTTTGCTTAAAGCTTCTATTGGGTAATTCTAGAGCGTTTGTGTTAGGTCCAAAAGTTTGGTATTCTAAATGGCAAAGTTTTGAGAACTCAAGTTGATAAAAGAGATGGAGATGTTGTTACAATAAGTCTGAAGTTGTTACAACAAATTTGAAGTTGCTACAATAAGTGTCTATAACAACTAAAACTCACGTTTTTCTTTATATGGAAATCTTCTTGAATGTGCCTAAACGTGCTTTGTATCCATATTTGATGATTCTGGTGATAATATTGGTGAAATATAAATGAAATTTCGTATATAGCTGTTTAGGATATTTTCTTATCAATTTTCAATAAATTCCTTGTATATTTACCATATATATCATTGATTATTTCCTCATTCTTTTGTTCTTGATTGATATCTGATTGCCTCTTATTAATCAATAAATTTGGATAGGTTTTCGAAGTGAATTCATAAGGATTTTCGTCCTTAATTATTGCTAGATATTTATTCATCAATTAATTAAGTTTCCATTAGTTAATTGATTTGATTTGCTGAGTTGTTGTGATCAGATTTTCTAATCTGTTGCAACAACTCTAGATATTTAAGGAAAGATTATTTAATTTTCTTAAATATTAGTATTTGATTGATATTGATTGAGATATGATTTTTTAGTTTAATTATCAATCTTTGGCAGGTTAATTGAAGATTTCTAGCTAGCCAAATCGTGTCCGAACTGAATCAAAAGAATAATCATGAATCTGGACATATTTCTAGTAATTGTTCAAAAAGTTGTTGCAATAACTTTCTGGCAGATTACAACATTTATGGAAAGATTTTGATTTTATTATTAATTCTTTCTTTATTTGATTTTAGCCAATTCATACTACAATGGACGACCATGGAGGTTGAAATTTACCTATGAAAGCTCTGCTACTCCAAGGAATTTTGTATGCACTTCATTGAGAAAAAATATACTTAGAGAGAGCTTTTATTTGTAAGGCATATAGCATATTCTATTGCCATTGTGAGATTTAGAGAGCTTTAGGGTTTTCTAGGTACTTTGTTTTAGTGCATCTTGTTTTTCGAGAGAAGATAAATCCGAACCAGTGAAGAGAGTTCACGTATGAAGGGTCAACAAGACGAGAGAAGCTCACTAAACAAGATTGGTAGAGTTATTACAACACATTATGACAGTTGAAAAGAAGGAGTTTTTTATTATATTAGTCGATTTATGTTTGTAATTTTTGTACTTTACTAATTTGTTTAATCTCTGGGCATGGCCCCGTAGAGTAGGAGAGGTCTGAATCACGTTATTTAAATAATTCACACTATATTTATAAATGAAGTTAATTATCTATTGAGTTTTAAAATTAAGTAAAAAGATTAAATTAGCCCTTATTTTCAGAGAAATAAATACTAAAATATTTTTAGAACTTAACGCCTCATTAGTAAAAGTTAGTAATTTTCTACTAGTTGTATGTCAAAAATAAGGATGTTACACCATGGTGGTGAGAGGAACTAGGACATGCTTTTGTATGCCTCATGTGTTTTGAATCAAATTTGGAAATCAAGAAATTTACTCATATCCAAGCCATTTGACTTGATAAAGATTGAAAGATCTGAGTTCATAGGAATACCAATTTTCTACTTAGTTATTAAGAAATTATCAATACAAGTTGAATTGGGTCTATTGTTGCAAAAGTGATATGATCTCATGTTGTTGCAACAGTAAGTCGTATTGCTGATGTTGCAACAATGGCTTATTGAATGTATGCTTTAATCAAATTAATCACAGTAACCAATATTGAGAATAAGAAAAATAAATGACACGTGAAATTTTTATATAGTTCAACTATTTTTCAATAGCCTAGTCCACAAGGCCACACATAGATAATGAAACGTATCAGTAATAATATTTAAAATGCAAATACTAATTGACTTAATCAAAGAGAAACTCCTCTTATCTTGACACAAGGTGTTAATGAACCTTGACAAGGCTCGACAAGACTAGAGCTCACCCCCCATAAGCTGGCCAAAATTTAACGTTGATGTACGCATTCGTACAACAGACTTAATCACCTATGCTTTGGTCTATAATGACAGAAGAGGTACTCTTGGCTAGTGTTAATCTTGTTAACATCACGGGTGTAGTGGTTGTTGAAGTAGCGGCGCTCCTAGCTGGTATAAGGTTGGCAAGAGACCATGGATTCAAGTATGTGAAGTTTGAAAGTGATTACACTTTAGTTGTGAACGGAATCAAAGAGTCTCTAGAATGTAATTGCTTGATATATTGATAATTAATTTTATTTTTTTAACATGTATGAAGAGTGTTGCAACAATGAGTATGTCTATTAAAACATAATAAAAAAAATAAACACAAGATATTTTTAACATGATTCAGTTATTTTCAATAGCATACTCCATGGGACATGCCCACATAATTAAACAATATTAGTAAGGTATACGAGAATACAATCACCAATTGATTTAAGCAATAAAGATACCCTCCTTTAAATTGTCGTAATGTATCATACTCATTCACTAATTTTGTTTAGCGAGCTCTACTCGACTTAGTTGATCCTTCACTTGTGAACTCTCTTTACAGCTACAGATCGATTACTCTCCCGAAAATAAAGTGTTCGTCCTCCTGAAGAACACGCGTATCAAACTATACTTAGACAACTCACTTAGTTCTTTAAGACTTAAATAGCTATAGAACACACTATCTGGCTTAAAAAACAAAAGCTCTTCTAAGTATATTTTTCTTTCAAAGTGTATCCCAATCTTTTAGAATGGCTGAGCTTTTATAAAAGAATGCTCAACCCCTTGGTTATCGTCCTCTGCAGTATGAAAAGACTACAATCAAATATGGAAAGAATTAAAAACAAAATAAAAAAAAATCTTTCCAAAAGTGTAATCTAAAGTTGTTGCAACAAAATCATCCAGATGCATGGACACTTCTTGGAAATGTTTTTAGCCAGCTAGAAACTCTCATTTACACCTGCCAAAGATCGATAATAACTCAAAATCATATCATCATTAATACTAATTATGTACCAAGATTTGGAGAGCTTTCTAAGAATAACTGATCTTGTTGCAACAGATCAGATATCATAAGATAGCAACTCATATCAATTAATCAATACAATATTAATTAATTAATAAGTAAATATTCAGCACAACAAAAGTCAAAAATCTTTTTGAATTTTCCTCAGAAACCTATTCATTAATCTTAGATTAAGTAATTAATAAGAAGAAAATCACCAATCAAGGAAACATGAATAAAGAAAATATCAATAGACTATGGAAAATATTAAAAGGAATAAGAAAAACCAATTTCCCATTCATACTGAATATTTAAGCATGAAATTCCTTTATTTTTTAATCATATAACACTCAGAATCATTAAATATGGAAAATTCAAATGTTAGGGTAAATTCCAAAAAGTTTCTATACTAGAATCTGTTTGCAAGTTTTGCTGAACTTATTGCAACAACCGCATAGCTCTAGGATTACTTGTGTGTCTACTTTGTTTACTAACTGCATAGGCGATATCTGGTCTTATACAGCTCATTAAGTACATTAGACTGCCTATCACTCTGGAGTATTCTACTTGAGAAATATTCTCTCCTTTATTCTTGGATAAGTGTAAAGTTAAATCTATTGGTGTTCTAGCAACTCCAGAATTATCTTTATCGAATTTTCGAAGAATATTGTCTACATAATGTGACTGACTTAGAACAAGCCCATCGAAAATTCTTGAGATTTTCATTCCCAAAATGATATCAGCTAAACCCATGTCTTTCATGTCAAATCTTGAATTCAACATATTTTTGGTAGATTTGATCATTTTATCATCACTACCAATAATAAGCATTTCATCAACGTAAAGACACAAAATGACATAACTATTTTTGGTATCTTTAACATATGCACATTTGTCACATTCGTTGATCTTAAATCTATTAGCCTCTATAGTGCTATCAAATTTTTTATGCCATTGTTTCGAGACTTATTTTAATCCATACAAAGATTTCACCAACTTATAGACTTTCTTTTCCTGCCCTAGTGCAGAAAAACCTTCAGGTTGTTCTATGTAGTTCTCTTCCTCTAGATCTCCATTTAGAAATGCTGTTTTTACATCTATTTGGTGTATTTTGAGATTCTGCAGAGCGGTAATCGCTAGTACCATCCTAATAGAATTTATTCTCGTCATAGGAGAATAAGTGTCAAAGTAGTCCAGACCTTCTTTGTGTCTGTAGCCTTTAATTACAAGTCTTGCCTTGTACTTATCAATCGATCTATCAACTTTCATTTTCCTATTAAAAATCCACTTTGAACCTAGTGGTTTACATCCAGGAGGTAGGTCCACTAGTTTCTAAGTATGATTTTATAAGATGGAATCAATTTCACTCTTAATAGCCTCTTTCCATAAAGGTGCTTCTAGAGCTTATGGCCTCAGTATACGTTCGAGGCTCACTTTCTAGCAAGTATGTCAGAAAATCTGGACCAAAAAATTTTTCTGTCTTTGCTCTCTTGCTCCATCGAGGTTCAACCTCGATTTCTTCATTTTTATCTTGGTCCTGACTATTCTCAGTAATAGTCTCATTTGTTCGTTTCGATGAACTTGCTTCTTCTTTGGATTTACAAGAAAATATATGTTCAAAGAATGATGCATTCCTTGATTCCATTATCGTGTTCTTATGTATATCTGGAATTTTTAACTTATACATAAGAAACCGATAAGTACTATTGTTTTGTGCATATAGTTTTTGGACCAAATTTCACCTTCTTAGGTGTTAGTACGGCCACTTTGGCAAGACATCCCCATATTCATAAATAGTTGTAGGATGGTTTATTTCCTTTCTGCAATTCATATGGAGTCTTTTCCATTTTTTTTTGGGTACCTTATTCAAAAAATAATTGGCCGTCAAAATGGCTTCTCTCCACATATTCTGGGATAACTCAGAACTTATCAACATTACATTCATCATTTCTTTCAAAGTACAATTCTTTCGCTCATGAACTCTATTTGACTGAGGCGAGTAAGGTGTTGTAGTTTTGTGTATGATTCCATACTGTGCACATATTTCCTCAAAAGGTGAATCATACTCTCTACTTCGATCACTTCTTAGCACCTTAATTTTCTTATGGAGTTAATTCTCAACCTTATTCTTATAGAGAACAAATTTCTTTATAGCTTCGTCCTTGGATTTTAGCAAATATACATAACAATATTTTGTAATATCATCAACAAAAGTAATAAAATACTTATTGTCTCCCTTTGTTTGTACAAATTTCAAATCACATATGTTACTGTGAATCAAGTTAAGGGATTCAGTGTTCTTCTCAACACTTTGAAACGATGACCTAGTCAGTTTCATTTCAACACAAGTTTCACACTTGTGTTTTGAATCAATATTAAAAGCGGGTATGTGGTTTAAGTTAATTAATCTATGCAAAGTATCATAATTAACGTGTCCTAGTTTACTATACCATACATTAGAAGACTCAAGCAAATAAGCAGAAGAGCTAGCTTTATTATTATTTGGCTTTAATAGTCATTATATTTAGTTTAAAAAGCCTATCATATACATAGTCCTTCCCCACATACATTCCACTTTTAGACAAAACTACTTTATCTGACTCGAATACCATCCGGAATCCATGTTTATTCAGCAACAAATCGGACACTAAGTTCTTGTGGATCTCCGGCACATATAGTATATCGTTTAGAGTCAGCTCCTTCCTAGAGGTCATTTTCAAGACCACCTTGCCTTGGCCTTCGACAGTGGATGTGGTAGAGTTTCCCATAAATAACTTTTTCCCGTTCTCAAGCAGTTTGAAGGAAGTGAAAAAAAACTTTGTAAGAGCATACATGCCGAGTGGCACCGATGTCAAGCCACCATTCTTTGGGATTAGACTCAACTAGGTTTACTTCAGAAACTACTGCACAGAGGTCTATGTCAGAAACCACTTGTGTGATTTCATCCACTACGTTGGCTTCATTCTTCTTCTTCTTTAGAAGTCGACAGTTTGAAGCCTTGTGACCCATCTTGTCACAATTGAAGTACTTTCCTTGGAATTTCTGCTTCTTGCCTACTCTACTTTTAGGCCTCAACTTCTGACTTGGCTGTTTCTATTTATTCTTCTTGGCTTTAGAGCCTTGAGAATGTTCTACAATATTTGCCTTAGCCACAGGCATACTGGACGATGCTCCTGACTTTTCAGCACATCGGTTGTCTTCCTTTATGCGAAGTCTAATAACAAGCTCTTCAAGGTTCATTGCCTTTCGCTTGTGTTTGAGATAGCTCTTGAAATCCTTCCATGCAGTGGATAGCTTTCAATGACAGTAGCTACTTGGAAGGGTTCACATATGACCATCCCCTCAGCCTGAATCTCATGGAGAATCAATTGATAAGAATTTCTTGGACCCAGCATCCTACTACAAATTTCTTAGACCCAGCATCCTCAGTTTTATAATTATGGTCTAGTGACTCCCATAATTCCTTTGCCGTCTTCTTATTATGATATATGCTATATAAAAAATTGGTCAAACCGTTCATTACATAGTTACGGCACAGGTAGTCAGATTGTTTCCAAGCATCAACCGCAGCGATGACTTGGAAGTCTTACTCATTATCATTGGCTTTTGGAGCCTCCTTAATCAAGAACCTCGCAAGGTTTAATGTGGTCAGATAGAATAACATCTTCTGTTGCCACATTTTGAAGTTCAACCTATTGAACTTCTCAGGCTTCTCTCCGTGGTGCACTGCTGGTACTACAGGAGTTATAACAGGGGTTGGCATTCGAGCCACAACAGGAGCAGGCAAATAGGCCATAGCAGGAGTAGGCCCTTGGGCTACAACAGTATTATTTAATTCAGTTGCCATTTCTGAAAAGAATAGCAAATCTAATGAGATTTCTTTTTCTAGAAATAAACGGCAATAATTAAATATTACTCAATAGACAAACTCCCAGGAAAGACTACGGAGGAGTCATAAATGGTCCCACTTAAAATCCAGCCTCCTAGATAGAATTTGTCTAAATTGTAATTGTTCAATTATCACAATTTATTAAAGAAATATCTCCAAACACAATACACTAATTTCAGATATATTATATAAAATAATAGATAAAAGACATATAACTATTTTAAGATTGTTAGAAAAAATTATTGCAAGTAATAATATATCTAGAAATAAAAATATAACAATAATCTATTATAACATATGATGTAATAAATTATTTAATTATAACTTGGATAGTAACAATTATCAAAAAAATAAATCAAATAACGTAACAAAATAAATCACAATTAATTTGCTATAATAATAATCATGATTATAATGATCAAAATAACAAAGGAGTTTAAGGAAACCAAAATGAGTCATGTATTTCACACAATTTCCTTAAAACAGTTACGCCTCCTTACCGGGGTGCTTAGAGGAATGTCCCCAGCGTTTGTTTCTTAGGATAAAACGGTTCACGAATAGCAATACCGCACCAACTTGCTACTCACAACGAACTGAGCAATGCCTAAACTCTATCACCAGAACTCAAGAGAGCTCGACCACACCGAAAAAAAAGAACTCAAACTTTCTAACTACTAACTATCTATTTTTTAACCACCACAGAGAGAATATGGAAGAGAGGAATAAGCAAAGAAATATTTTTAATGTATAAAAAAGTGAAGGAGAAAGTATCTTTTTATAGTGTTCATGGGGGAACCAAGCCATTAACATCCATTAATATGGCTGAAAACGTTTGTCTGTTACAACATAACAACTCATTAATATAGCTGAAAAATATTTATCTGTTACAACGTAACAGCAATAGCCCATTAATATGGCTGAAAAACGTTTTTCTGTTACAACGTAACAGTAACAACCCATTAATATAGCTGAAAACTGTTTGGCGGTTGCAACATAACAGCTAAAAATGTTTTTGGCTGTTACCTCAGCTTTATGAGGCTAAATAATGGTCCAAAATAAATTTTGTAACTCCAGTATGTTACAAATCCAATTCTAGAACTTTCTCACTTTGAGTTTCAATTTCTCATTCACCCAAGCTCCATTTTAGGCATTTTCATATCTCAAAATGGCTATTTATAATGGTTTTCCAAACCATTTTTCCAACAAAGAACACTTACTAAAGTGAAGCGTGCAAAATGGTTATATTGCTAAAAGTCCAGACTATAAACGAGGTTAAAAAAAATACAATAAATGTATTGTGCTCAATTGGTCCAAGATTTGAGGGATATGTGTGTGAGTTTGGAGGGTCAGAGGTACAAACATTGGTAGTGACGGGTGTGTGAGTTATTTCCTTTCTCTTTGTAATAAGTGATAGTCATTAGTTAAGCCTCGCTTAAAAAAAATAAAACTATAAAAGTGAAAAAATAAATAAATAAACTTGCAGTTTATTAGTCTTTTTTTTTTCCGCGAAACTAAAAAATGTATAATTAAGATTAGTCAGTTTGAGTACCAACATACGTTGGAAGGTGCTTAGCTAACGGATGATTAAAAAATAGAAGTAAATATCATGAAAATAAAAGGCAATATATAATTGAATATCATAAAAGGAAATAAAATAAAAACCACGACGCTTAACTTTTTTGAAAAAAAAAAGTCACACATTTTCATAATATAAAATAAAGGGCGCGTCTACAGTAGGGGTGTCCCTGCGTAGGGGCCTGTCTATACACCGTTTGATGGAAATTTGTGTATAAACAGATTCCTGTTATTCTCCACAGATTCCCATCAAACGGTATATAAAGAGTGACCCTACGTAGGGGCGCCCCTACTGTAGCCCTCCCCTAAAGTAAAACATTTTGTTTATGCTTTTCTATTAATTTTACCATATTCATATATATAATCAAATTGGAATTTAAAATTATTAAAGAAACATATTTACTTTTTAATATTGTTCAATTGACATCTATAAAAATAACTGAAATGCAACTTTCTAGACTCACGAATGGTCTATATCCTTCGAAAAATCTAACTATGGATAGACTTCAAACATATAAACATTTATTTTTTATTTACATTTTTGTTTTGAAAAAGGTAAAATTATTATTATTCAACAATTTTAATTATAGCTTTGACCGTATATGTTGATTTGGTGAGATTCAATGTTCTTTCAAAGTTTTATTTAATATTAATAAAAAATGTGCAAATTTTTTTCTCTTGTCTTTTTTTTTTAAGGATATTATCACCCACTAAATAATAATAAAGTGGAAAAGGACAATGGAGATCGAAATGACAGCAAAATCAAAACAACAAAAGAAAAGGATAACATACAAAACGTCAATGAAAGATTCACGAGTACAAATAAAAAGGCTATAACGAAAAAATGAAACTGACATGAAAAATAATAAACAGTTAAACAAAGCAATTTTCAAAAGCAATATAAAAAGAAGAAAGTAAGGAATAAAGTAAAAAACCAAGAAAATATTTAAACAACATATATTGGAAATTCTTTTGGCTCTCAAATTTTAACTTCCCTTTAAAATTAACTATTAGCAAGAAATAATGAAGCATCATTCCAACCACTAAGAAATATAAAACATATCACATATAAACAAAGCGAGCCAATTAAGTAAGTTTTTTTTTTAAATTTATTTATATGTATTATTTTCCTTAATTAAAATTCATCTTATACATTTTTATAGTGAAAAAGTAAAAAAAAGGCGCATTAAATAGTATATATTTATTATTTTCAATTCTCCAGATACTTAAATCATTATAGCCTTTAATAATAATGCAATGGCTAAAAGAATACCTATAAATTGCGACCCATAAATCAATCATATATATATACACATCAAAACTATTGAACCATCCCTTTCTCTGCTTCTACCAAAAACCAGTTTTTCAACAAGTTTTACAAAATTATATTAATACTCATAGATACAAGATTTCAACTTTATACAAACCCCATTTATATACTTAGTCAAACAGTTCCCAATCCTGGGTTATTTTGGTAGAAGATAGCGTTGGTGCTGGAGCAGGAGCACTTAGGCTTCCAAGCCCTGACTCAAAAGTCTCCCATTTTGTACTCACTGACACTGCATTCCCACTATTGCCCAAGAAACTTGAGTTTCTTCCCTTAAGGTTGTCAAGTGTGTCCACAAAGCTCTGTACACGACGAACCTGTAATGAAAATTTATTATGTCGATCCTGTCAATTCAGTATACATGTATATATAGAATTGACAAATATAAATATATCCACCACTTGTCATGTAACTCAATTTAACAGAAAAAAAAAAAAAAAAGAGGAAGAGGAAAAGCGTTGGTCTCTAGTGAAAACTTATATAGTCACTCCAAGGATACTAGACAATTAATCTTTAATGAAGTTTGAAACTTTCCTGACTTGTTTTGTACTATGACAGATTGATTGTTCTCGTACTGGTCTGGTCATTGGATTCCCATCTATAACCACACAATATGAACATGTGAAATAATTATCTGGTCCGTTTAGGCTCGGTCCATCTATATTCCCTACTTTTTCACCCCCTCGAAGTAGAAAACAAATGACAACCAAAGTTGAGAGTGAGGCTCTATCCAAATCGTACTTGCATTATGCTTGTTCTTGGTTAACTAGTCTCTGTAGTTCTCCCACTCTTGGGCACCAAAACATACCCTTGTAAGATTTTTACTCATTGGACATAAAACTCTCGTAGTTTTCAGTTTTTCACTCACCAGAAATTAAAAATGTGAAGGCAAAATTATCATGACTTCATTCCCTTTTCAAATTTATCCTAAACTATTTCTCGGGAGGCAAAATTAACCTTGATTTGTAATGACAACTAAATTGAACTAATGAGTTTAGAGAAGATCAAATTATCACCAACCTCGATTCGCCTTTGCGCTTTGGCTTCTCCATCAGCCTCTATTGTGTCCAATTTGAGAAGCTGCAGCATTAGTAACTCAGTCAAAATGACAAACTCTCTATCTACGACTTTGGTGCCACTTCGCATCATGGTCTCCAGAGTGACAACCTAATATATCACATTAAAATTTACATTAACGTTGAAACTAACATTAATCTTTAAGGATGTCACAGAGAAAGGACCAAACCTTTTGAGAGAGTTTGTCAACCTCTGCTCTTACTTGGGCTACAGCTTCATAAGCTTTTAAAAGGACTTGATTTTTCTTCAACTCTTGAAGCTTCTTCTCTTTGCTAGCTGGGTCTTCTAGTAATATAATCTTGGACATGTCTTTAACACCAACCATGTCCAAACACTCCTCGTCCTCTTTCTCTTTCCCTCTAAATAACAACCTTTGCTCCTTAGGCTGCAGACCAGTCTCATGGGCTAGAACCCTTTTCAGATCCCCTTTCATCATTCAAACCCAATTAAGCATTGATTTTGAGAATGTAGAATGATAACTAAATCCAAATTCCAAACACACCAGGTGAAGCAGCTGAAAACCAGATAATACTCGTAACAACAGTTAATCATGGTAACCATAACTCAAAAATCTCTTAATATTGTGTGCGAAAGATTATTGGAAGTTCAGATTTCAATGCTAAAAGTAAAACATTTTTTAGATGGATCTTTCTCTAAGTCAGTTCTACCAAATACCATTAATTTTGAATGCAGTACGTAATTTTTAAGACCAAAAATCACCGAACTGGCTTGAATGAGGATTGACCCATTTCAGATTTTCCGTCAAGGAGAAAAACCCAAATGACCAAAAATCAAAATGATCAAGTACATCATATTAGATCAGACAAGACAGGGATACCCTTTTCAGTATGTGATAAAATAGAGCAAATTACCCACTAAATAGGAAAGACCAGAGCAAAATAACATAGACCCAGAAGAAAGTGATCATTACCAAAAGTATATTGAGCAGGGACAGTAATATCATGGTGATAAGAACCATGAGAAACCTTGATTTTGATCATAGGCCCAGAAGAGGCATCCCCAAAATCTCTCTTCTGAACAAGCATACCACCTGGCCTAAGCTCCCAATCTATGACTCTATTAAAGCCATGAGTCACAGTGGTACTTTTGATAGATCTTTTCATTCTAAACCAAGTAACCTCAGAATATCATAAAAATAGAATTGAGGCAAATACAAGGAAAGGTAATTGGGGAGGGGAGAGGTGAGAGGTGAGAGGAGCCTGTCTGTGATAATTAATGGAAGAAGGCTTGAGTCAGACTCATCAAAACAAAAGTGACTCTACTTGAGGACATGGACTTCTCAACAGACTAATAGAACTTGCGGTTGGTCAGTTGGGACAATATAAAAACAGTTGGTGAGTTTTCGACTTTCGTAGAGAGAGACTAAGAGAGACTCAGGTACTCAAATCGAGCCATTTGGAAGTGCTCTCCTTAAAATAACGTACGTAGTTGAGAAAAATATTATCATATTTACAACTTAGGAATAGAAAGGCTAGTTTGGAACTTATATTTTTTGAGGGAAAGAAAAAAATATTTTAAGGGTTTTTATTTTTTCTTATTTGGATTAAAAAAATAATAGAAATTTTTTTTGAAAAATGTGAAAATTTGATTTGATATTATTTTTTAGTATATAGAACGTTGATACATTAATTAGTAAAATAAAAAATGTCAAAATAAAATCATATAAATTTTTAAAAAAAGTATTTTTCTCTTTCTTTTTTCATAATTTTTTTCTTATAATTTTTTTTTCTCCAAAATTTAGGTTCCAAACGGAGCTTAAGAATTATAGCAAAAATAATTTTTTTTTTTTCCTTTGGGGAGGGGGAACTTTGGAAAACATTGGATCTCTTTTTTTGAACTACTTCATCACGAGTTTGGTCAATTACTTTGATTAAAAATGAAGTTGGGTATGGTAGAGACGGTGGCAACTGGCACGTAGCATGCAATAACTCATGTAATTACTAAAAATAATTTCCCTTGTACTTTGCTTAGAAAAAAAAAGGTCCTTTATTTATTATACAAACTATTGATGATCATCAGTTCATCACTGTTCTTTTTAATATGTCGCAAATTTTACGTATTAATTTTGACACATAAATTGTAGGATTCACACACTTCGACATGATATATAATTCCTTAGTTAGTTGAATTACTTGTAATTATTATCCTGGTGAGTGATGTTTGCTTATTTCTCTTCTTAAAAAGACTTATTTATGGTAAAACCTCTATAAATTAACACTATTGGAATTGGAATAAATTATTATTTTATAAAGATTATTTATTTATTGATAAATAAATAAATAATTATTTATTAATAAATAAATATTATTAATTTAAAAGAGTAGTATGAGTTTAATACTTGTATTTTTCCCTCCCTGAAATATGATACAATCAAATTTAATGTATACATAAAGCCAAAAAGTTAATATATATATATATATACACATAAAATTATCTATATTATTTATAATTAAATAAAATTTTAAAAGATAATTTTTAGTGTACATTAAAAAGTTAAGAAGTATATAAACATATGATAAATGAAGCTTTATAATTAATACCTTATAAGATATAGTATTTCAGGATGTTTCATATGTATATTTGAATATAATATCTATAAATAGTAATTAGTTTTACTTCTAAAATCTAAATTATTAAAAATAGATTCCAAATCATATACCGAATTTATGTGTTGCAAAAAGTAGAGATGATTAATAAGTTAATAATTTACATGCATTTTTTGAAAAAGAACATAATTAAGAAATAAGAGTTATCTATTAAAAAAAAACTCATTAATATTTTAAATGTTTATGTGTTATTTTATTTATGTATCTGATCAATTATTAATTTATATATTCAATAGATCCTAAAAGAATTAGAAAAAATTATTATTTTATGCGTTTATTGCAAACATTAATTTAGTACATTAGTCCGAGTTGGAATCAAAAATTTTTATTATTTAACTAAAGTTATTAATTTATTGAATATTTATTTATCTAGGGTTTACTGTATATTGAAAAACTTACTTATATTTATGTTTTTCTGTAACTTATCTAATATGGTATGTTGTTAGGCTTATTAATTACCACTTTTGGCTCCTTTTTCTTTCCTCTTTTCTTTTATCCATTTTTAAGGTATAATATTACCATTTTAGCTTTGTTCTTTACATGATTATTGTGATGGACCCTTCTTAAATAAGAAAAGGTAACGAACTTACAAATATTGTACGTAGTTTTCTGTTTTTGTTTTTTCTTTTCTTTTTTAGGCTTCAGTCGAATTTAATAATTTAGTTTGATTATTTATTATGTATTGTAATTTATTTGTGATACGATTTTTGCATTAATTATTTGCCTATTTGAATGGATGAAAGTATTTTGTATAGTAAAACAGAAAACGCTACGACTTCGCTACTAAGCTTCCTTTAGACTATGATTTCGGCAAAGAAATAATGTAAGTGAAGAATAACCGAACATATATACAAAATCTAGCTAGGACTAGTTGAAAATGATTGATCACCAGGAGATATTGAATACCAAGTAAAAAATTTTATTCCAAGAAAAAAAGTAAACAATTTTTATTTTTTTTTATCTTTTGATATTTTTCTCTTTTAAAAAAGAATCTTTCCAGTATTTGCTTCTAAATTTGGATCTCTAGATATCAAAACGAGAGAATATGTGTTGCCTTCTTGTTTCAAGAGTCAAACACTCAACTAATTTATATAAAACTTGCGTCAATTTCTTTTCCATAAACTCATCAAGATCAAGAGTTTTCATCTGTATATAAGTAAAACTAAACGAGAAATGCAATTTTTTCGGAGGTAATTTTATGTAATCAATATAATCAAATAATAGTACCTAAAAAGAGGGGGAAAAAAAACCAAATAATAGAGGCGTAGCGAAAGGACAGCATCTGCGCAGCTGGTGGGACCATCTGAGTAAGACGTGTAGGACAAAAGGGACCCACTGGCCACATTAGGGCTCCACAACTTCTGTTACTGGGCCTTTTGGTTTCTAATCGTTTGGAAGCAAAGCAAATTTGGGTCCTTTTTGGTCAAAAGAGGATGCTATCATCTCAAGTGGGCTCATGGCGAAAACCCACTAGCTGGGCCCATTTAGGATAGATTCCTTTTAATTTCTTGTGTACGGTGCGTCCGAGCAGCAACATACGTTAAACGGTTAATGAACAGAAGCAATCTGAACAATGAAATTTGACAAATCTTACCAATCGAAATTTAAGCATTTCTTTACTTATAAATTAAGTATTTCGTTAAAAAAAAATCAATTACAATAATCTATGAAAATAAAAGTTCTAAATCAGAAGTTGAAAAAGTAATAAAGATTTACTTTAAAGTAATAAAGATTTAAAATGTCATATAAAGTATATTTGCGGTGCGGTGTAGATTGAGCCGTGAAAATCATCATCTAAACTGTCCACAGAAATGCATCATTTGGTTTGATTTTACGAACTGAACCAATCCACATAAGTGAAAAATCGCACAAATTGATGTTAGTTTCGTGCGGTTTAACCGCTTTTGCCATATTTCGGTTTTAAACACCCGTTAAAATAAAATAAAATAAAATAAAATAAAATAAAATCATTCTCTCGAAAGTCTCATCTGAAAATTGTAGCCTTATACTTTTTCCATTACTAATTTTGTCATTAGTTTTTTGAGAGTACTCTACCTTTATTATTAGGGCTTGTAAAGATGTTTAGGGTCGATTGGAGGGTTTGAAAGCAGAAATAATTAACTAAACTAAATAAGTTAAAAGTATATTTAGTTCGCATAAAATTACTAGAGGAACCAAACCAAACTAAATATAATTATCCTGGTCGGTTTAGAAATATAGATATAATAATTTGGATAATACTACACATCCTAACTTTTGTATCAAATTTTTTGTACCAACACATGTGGCATATAAGTTGTCACCAATTAATTGGTGTGTTAAAACTTACCATAAATAGATTAAACATTATCACCAATTGAGTGGTAATGAATCACATACCACATGTGCTGTACTAAAAATTTGGTACAAAAATTGATATCTCAAGCATTATCCTAATAATTTTGCGCTATTATAGAATTTCAGTTCATTTATTTTGTTACATGTAAATTTGAATTCATTATAGGGGCTATATTAGCACCCCTCCTAAACATAAAAGCACCCTTTGTACAAGTAAAATGACTAAATAACACAACTTAAAAGACAACGAAATATGCACCCCATCATCGAAAAGCCATCTCTTCCACTCCACTCAACTTCTTCTTCAGTCCTCTCTCTACACTTTTCTTTCCTTTGATTTCTTTTTTCTATTATTATTTTTTCGCTGGTTAAATTTCCTTTTTCGTCTCGTAATTCTTAGGATTTTATATTTGCAATGTTAGTCTTAAGAATCAAAGTTGATGAACAAAAGAAATGATACCACATATAAAAATATCTACACTTGCATATTGTTTTTTTTATTTAATTATTTATTTGGAATAAGATGTCCAAATAAATACTCAAATACAATGGCTTTTCATGGATTTAAATGAGATATGAAAGAAAACTAAGGATACGTTTGGTTTAAACTTTGAATACTATTCTTCAAATCCAAAGACAGCTAAGTTGGAAGGATAAAACATTTATCCTTCTAACTTTCTACATAAAAACTTTTTTTAAATTTGAAGAATATGATTCAAATCCTATGTCAAACACGCCCTAAAGTTCTCCATTCTAATTTGGTTTTTGCTATTATTGACTCTTCATGCCCTTATCTTCTTAGTGGGGAAAAAAAAATTGAGTCGTGTATTTCTAGATTGGTTGTTTATTAAAAGAACTGTCATTGAATTGTTGTCTTATTGCTCGGATCTTCAATTTCTATATGAAACTAATTTTGCAGAAAAATTTCGCGGAAAAATTAGCTACAAGATGAGGTGTAAGATGTAAGCCAAATAAGCTCTAAATTTAAGGATATATTTGTATTTTAAATAAAATTTTAAGAAAAAAATGGTGCTTTAATATGAGCAAACGGTGCAAATATGTCCCCTTCATTATATTGATTTAAATATTTCTTTTACTTTTCTTTATCTGCTTATATCACTCCCATACGTCCGAAAATATTAACAACTAAATTGATTTATTCAAACAAATTCGGTGAGATTTTTGCTCACGTGTGATGGACGTTCTACTAAACTGCATTTAGGAGAGGGGTATATGTCGCCCGTGAGTTTTTGAAAAAAAATATATATATAATAATAACATTTTATTAATAACTTATGAGAAATGCTAAATACATTTTGTTTCTCACTCTCTTTTATACTCTACAGTCTTATAGTCTGACACGTGGATTCCACTATCTAGTTTAATATTTTAATAGTACAATAAATTATAGTAGAATCAATATATCTAGCAGTGAGATTAAAAGAGTACAAAATAGAGTATAAAAAAGAGTGATGCTAATATTACTCATAACTTAAATATTTTGGACAGTCCTTTTATTTTCTTTCTTCTTCTGATTTGTGGATTTTATAATAAGTCATTGTTCGGGGCTGAAATTTGTGCTTTTAATTAATTAACAAAACCTGTACTTAACTCAAATAAACAGGAAGAAAAATGATTAGATCATTAATTTGTACAACAGAAAGGGTTATCACAACACCTCCACGTGTCAAAATAGAATAGGCGGTCGCAGTGAAGAACGACACGTCCCACGTGCCTTGACAGGACTGGTGGTTGCAAAATAACTCACTTAGTGTGCGTAAGAATAGAAGTCATCATAACACTTCCCACGTGTCAAAGCAGCATAGGCGGTCGCAAATAAAATGACACGTCCTACGTGTCTTGACAAGACTGGTGGTTGCAAAGATGATGTGCTTATTATAATAATATAATAAACAACAGTATATAAAATTCAAAAACTAAAGAGTTAGAAGCTGACAGCGGTGGATTGACCGACCATGGTGCCAGTTGGAATTAAACTAGAAGAGTTAGAATTTCTAAGGCAGTAAGACCAGCCATATCATCAAAAAAGGAAGATATATTAAATAACTGAAATTAAAATACTAAAATTTAAATAAAGCGATGTGACCGGTTGCAAGGGAAAAATAACACAGATCACTGAATAAATGTGCACGATAATTCAACAGGGGGAGTAGAGTAACCGATCACACTTAGAGCAGTGATATTGATTACTTTATAAGGAGATGGGCAGCAGAGTAACTGATCGCACTTAGAGCAGCAATTCGAATTACTCGCTGAATTACAGGAATAATATTAACTTTAGCAATACTACTAATAATGGTAATGATAGTAATAATAATGTAGATAATGTGATAATAAAAAAAGAGGGCACAATACCTCGAACTTGTGCTACAGGTCAAGCACAAAACTTGTGAAGAGTAGCTCAGTGTCCAAAGATCACTTATACAAAATGTGATGTTAAAATTGATACAAGTGTTTGTATATATATATATATGTACGTGCAAATAGAAACGGGAAAAGTGACTTGGAGACCAAGTCTAGAGCATGCACGTGAGAGTGTAATAATAACTAATATATACTATATTAACATTATCACTGAACTAATGAAACAATAATATGGAAAAATGTAACCATGGACACGTGAGTGTGTGAGGGGATTCACTGACCAAAACTAGTGCTAAAGACATGCAAATGCAAATGAAATAAGAATAGTGGTGATGGTAACAAAGCTAACAATCGGCCAACACTAAGGATTAGCCACTGAGAGAACAAGATGAAGCCATCAACCGAGAATCTGAGGTGGAGCGACAGTAGAGATGATAGATGGAGTTTAGGGCCAAAGGAAGTGATTTTAATATTGACAAGAGAAAGATGGTGATTCATACATGGCAGATGAAAGCAAAAGAAAAATGGTACTTACGGGTTGAAGAAAAGGAAAATCAAAAGAGGATGATGGTGGTGATATTAACGAGGTAGTAGAAAAAGATTAAAGATTGGTCAAGCTTGTATAGATGCGAGCATAAACGTGGTTTGAAGGAAAAGGAGTCACAAGCTAGTTTTTTACATAATGTGAAGATGAATATTTTATGGGATTGATAAGAAAAAGGTAGTGGTATTTGACAAGTCACGGGTAAACAAAGAACACAAGTGAACAAAATGAAAGAGATAGATCTTGTATGAAGGAAAATGGATGAGTTAAAAGGAATCAGCCCTTACAAATGACGGCTACCTTGCTATTTATAGGCAAGGAAAATGCTCTGAATTAAAATTACAAAGTAGCCTAATATTACAATAGTAAACTTGAGTACAAAACGTGGCATCACTCTTCAAATGACCGAACGGCTCTTGACCTCAACCCAATGAGGTGTCAACGTGTTGTTTGGGAGAAGTCTCTTTCGTGGCTTCCAAGAGTCTTTATGGTGTTGACACCTCTCTTGCTTTACATGTTAAGCTTAAGAAGCTTAGCTAGTGAAAAATGGCCGCATGTGCATTTCTGGAAGCTCCTAAATGGGTGAAGAAATACTCCATTGTTTTAGTTTTTTGCTCCAAATATAGTCATTTTTAGTCTAGGAAGAGTGACCAAAAACGACATGTAGATCCACTTGTGAACCATAAATAGTTTTGTTTAAGGTTAAATGTTATTTTTCTTAAGCCTTTTTAAACTACATGTCACATAAAGCAAAACGACATATATTTTTGTCAAAGGGCATATCGGTTGATGACGTGTCTAAGCTAGCGACACGTGTGAGATTTCCTCCAATGAGGTTGTGTCACATGGTTCCTAATTTCATCAAGTCACTCGGCCAATGCTCTTATTAACTCTTGCTAACAATATGGTAATTCGGGACTAATTGATGTATTTAAGGCTTAATCACAAAATTGGATTAAACCCTAAAACATTAAGTCCCCTGAGCTATAGCGAATGTGATCATTTGCTAGAGCTCATTGAATTCTATAAATAGGGCACTTGGTCAGTTCATTTTGAGTCATGTCTTCTCGAAGGACATATACCTCTTTCCCGTTCCCATTATGGCTTCGGGCTTGATTCCTTCTGAGAGCACTTCTAGAAACCGATCTTCTACTATTTCACAATCTTCAAGCAGCTCACTCGAGCTCTTAGCTGGCTCTCCTCCGCCTGTTCCTCCTCCTTCCCCTGCATCTTCACAGGATAGTCGAAGGAGTGTACGAGCTCTTCAAGCTCAAATTGGTGCGTTGAGTGATCAACTGAATGAGATGCAACTTCGTTCTCGTGCAGAGTTGCACTATTATCTACAACGCATTCATGAATTAGAAGAGCATGCCACACATGCTTTTGAGCATGTCTCGGAGGTGCAGCATTATGTGGAGAGAAAAATAGCTATGCTCGAGGCTAATCTGAGGACTGCAGAATCTAATCTCCTTGAAGCGTACCAAGAGATATCTCACTGGCGTGAGCTATACTGGGACTTGCGGAGCCGTGTTATCCCTGATCCTGTGTTATCTTCTCCTTTTGAATTTCAGCCTGTGACTCAAAGTGTGCTAAGGTCATCTTATTTTCCTCGAAGGAGTGCTCGAAGATATCCACGTACTAGGCATTACGCGCCTCATGACTTCTAAGGATAATAAAATACCTGTGACTGTAAAAAGAGGAACATACCTACAAAAGGAAGTGATGTAGTCCTTCCAAATTTTGTACCTTGTAGGACCCTCTTTTTTGTTATATAAATAAAAGGTAATAAGTTTATTATATAATGATGTTTGTGCAAGTAAGATTAAATTGATGACTACATGCTTCCAACGTGTAGAGCACGAACCACACATTTTGTATATATGTGAAAGAATATAATTACAGCTAAACACCAATTAAGCATGCAAGAATAATTTAGTCAATATCAGCTAAACATAGGTGAATTAGTAACCGAGACATATTACACAGAATTTTGATGAACCAGTCACTTAATATATTTTAAAAGAGTATGCCGTGCATAACAATGATCAATCCTAATGAAGAAGCATCATGAAGAAATTTTGCCAAATGTGGTGCAGAAGTGAATATGTCCATAAAAATGGTCGTGATGCTTATATGCATAAATTATAAAGATTAAGATCATAATCACTACATTCTCAAAACTATAACTAAGTTATGAAAATATGGGCAAATATACGTGTAATGTATTAAAGCAGCATGTCCCATGTATGCTTGTAGTACGTGTTGGTGCATGATGTTGGGATATTTGTCCTAAAAAGAATATTTCTAATTATACCCTTTCAGTATAAACAACTTTCTCTTATATGCAATTATGATATTTGCTAGATTAAACTATCTTAGTTGAATAGTTTATTTCTCTGAAAAAGATTCCATGACTTTGCTTGTGTATAAAGAAACAAACATGATTATGTGTTAATTATGGGGAGACTTGTTTCTTTATCTAAGTCTAAATGAATTAGTTCACAATCTGTAAATAAAGATGGAATAGTTTATTTACTATAGGTTGTAGTGTTTGTCTATCTCAACGGGAATGATGTGTCTCAAATCATTAAAGTATGTGACTTCTGATAGAAACACTAATACAATATAAATAAGTTATGTGCATTGAATTGGACCAGGTAATATAAAGAATTAGAGTGCCGTAACTCAATTTTTATATTACTACAAACTAGCTCTTAGCATATAGATCTTAATCCTTGATATTTGATTGGACTTGCTTTCATAGGTTGTAGCCTTTTGATTTGTTAAAAGACTAGCCTCTATGAAATTAGAGGTGAACTCTGGCATATTGGAGGTTATAGTTTATGAATTAATGGGAACATCAAATAGTTAAGGACACTATACATTAATGCCAGTTTAGGTTCTTTCAAGATTCATGGAATAATTAAATCTAAGATCTTAGTATTCACTTTGTGAATTGGTTGATAATTTTGTCTAAATGGCCATTGAGAACAAAATTATCGACAACATTATTCCTTGATAGAAAAATAGTAACTTAAAGGTAAATAGGTGTTGGAGGGGTATTACGGTAATTTCACCTATCCAACTACGGCATTGTATAGGGATTTTATGTGTGGTATAGAATATGCTAGATGGATCGGTTCATCAAGGTTAGTTGATTGAATCTCTATAAAAGGTATGACATCTAATCTAAGAGTACAGTATTGGGCCTTTAGTGGAGTGTCCTCTTTACTAATAATATTTATATAAATACCATAATAAGAGTTATAATGTATTTATCATATTATTGGAGCTTAGATTATTTGGATCCATTAGGTCCCTTGTCTAACTCAATAAGGCTCAATAATTAGTTGGTGGTATTCGTGAAATTAATTTCATGAAACTGTGTAAAATAATGATTCTACACAGAAGTTGGTATTTTTATAAATAAGTTTCATGGGTTGGACATATTTATAAAAATACACCTAAAGCCCAAATTGGAGAACAAGCCCAATCCTAGTTGGACTAGGGTTAGCAGTTTTTGGCCTCATATATATAAGATACATGAGAGAAAAAACTGCACAGTAATACATATTGTGCTACACGAAAATTAGAGGGGAGAGAGGGGGAGAATTCGGTCAACCTAAGGCTTGAGAGGAGAGGAAAAGTTTCTTGCAACCTCATACTCTCATCTCACATCCCGGTGTTCCAAAAGATCAAGAAGGTGTTCTTGATTGTTCTCCAACGAAGGAATCAACTTGGTACCCACTCACTTTATCAACCAAGAGCAAGAGGATAGGCAAGAAGATCTAGAGTTGGAGATTTGATCACCATCTACAAGGAGATCAAGGAAAAGTACGCTACAAGAGGTAAACCCTAATCTCATCTCTAGGGTTTGTGCATCTAGATTTGATTTATGTTATACATGATCCTGTATATGATATATGCATGT
>JXTC01000263.1:43719-103264 GCA_002914845.1 Trema orientale
TGCGCAGCACGCGACTCACCTGCGTGGCTGGCAGGCTATACGCACTCACAGCGCATGCTAGTGGCACGGCCTGCTACTAGCGCGCGACATGCGCGCGGCCAGCAAGCCTGGCGCGCACGACACTGCCGTGTGCCGTAGATAGGCAGCCCCACCCCTTAACCGCCACATGCTCCACCTCTCGCCGCCCTTACAGGCGGTGACGGCCCGTAGGCCAACGGTGGTGGTGTTTCCGTCACCTCCACTATTTTCAAAATTAATTAATTAGTTAGATAATTATTTAATTTTTGAATTTAAATTTTGAAATAGGAAACTATTCAAATTTGATTAGGATAGTTATCTATTTTTGAATTATCCTATTTTAAATTTGATTTACTCTAGGATAATGATAAATTTGAATTAATTAAATAGATAGGATATAATCTAATAGTTAATTTGAATTTAAATAGGAAATCTATTAATTTTTGAAATTGGATTTGATTTCCTATATTATCTTTAATAATAAAATTTTGAATTTAAATAGATAATGTTAATTCAAATTAATTAGATATTTAATGAGATTAGAGATGATTAGATATTATCCAATTTTTAATCTAATAGTTAATTTGAATTTAAATAAGAAATCTATTAATTTTTGAAATTAGATTTGATTTCCTATATTATCTTTAATATTTAAATTTTAAATTTAAATAGATAATGATTATTCAAATTAATTAGATATTTAATGAGATTGGATATGATTAGATATTATCCAGATATTATCTAGTAGTTAATTTGAATTTAAATGGGATATCTACTAATTTTGAAATTAGATAAGAGTTCCTATCTATTTAAATTTTCAATTTAAATAGATAATATCTATTCAAATTAATTTGATATTTAATATGATTAAATATGATTAGATAATTATCTATAAATCATGATAGTTTAAATTTGAATAATTTAAATTTAGTAATTATCTTTAATTTAAATTTGATTTAAATTAAGGATATAGTTTTGAATTTAAATTCGAAACTAAATCTAATTAGATTAGATTTAAATAATTACTATCCATAGATTATTCAAATTCGTAATTAATAAGATTAATTAGGATAGAAAAGATTTGAATTTAAATTAGATTAATATTCAATGGTTAATTGTAATAACTATTTATCTAGTAACGATTTTAATTATAGTTTTTAAAATAAAGTTAGAATAACTAATTAGATTAGTTACTTTACTAATTAATGAGATTAATTAGACAACTAATTAATGAGATTAATTGGATAATTAATTAAGATGATTAATTTATTAGAAAATTTATATCCTTTTATAATTAGAATAATTTAATAATAATTAAATTTAGATATGATCTTTATTTAGTTATTAGAATTATTTAATTATAATTAGATATAAATACTAGATAAATATAGAAACATTATATGAGTTATAAGTTTCTAATTAATTAGAATTAATTAAAAGAGTTTTAATTATTTCCTAATTTTTAGAATATTGCAATTAATCTTTTCTAAATATAGTTATAGAAATAGAATTTCTATAATTAAAAGTAATTATTTTTTATTATCTGTTTTAGATCTTAATGAGTTTAAGATAGTATCTTAATGAGATTAAGATAGTATTACATAAATTAATTAATTCTTTAATTAATTAATAATTGGATAATAAATGTGATTTATTTTCTAATTATTTAAATTATCCTAATAAGTCAATATTTTAAAATTATTTGATAATTTTAAATTTTGACAAGAATTAGTTACGAACTTAATTCTTACATTTAGGATAATATGTTTTTATTAGAAAAATATTAATTATTGAATTTAATTAGTTTTTGAATTATTATTTAATAATTATTAATAGGATTAACAATTAACAATTAATAATAATTAATGAGATTAATTATATTAATTGAAGGGATAACAATAGAATAAGGATAATTATTTGTTTTCATGATTTATAAGGAAATTGGAACTTGATTTTAATGAGATTAAAATATTTTGAAATATTTTAATTATGTGATAATTATGGTAATATTTTGTGCGGTGGTATTTCACATAAGGTATTTTTAATTATGAGATAATTATGGTAATATTTTATGTGATAAAAGGCATCTTGATAATTATGAGATAATTATATTTTTGTAAAATACATTCAATATGATTGTCATATTGAATGGGAGGATTTTAAATTTTGATATTTTTAATCCAAAATTATTTAAACCATTCTTTAGTTTTGAAATGATTAATTTTGAGAAAATTAATGAATGTTTATAAAGTTGTTTATATTCATTATTTGTATTTATAATTATTTGTAAAACTTTTGTACAAATTGTTTTTATAACTGTTTACTTATTTTTATAAATGCACTTGGAATTTAATTTGATTAAATTCTATTACTAAGAATCTTTAAAATTATTGGTTGAATAATTAAGCGGTTAAAGTTTCTTAGTTTAATTTTTCAAAACTAATGTTTTATACAGGACTTGGTTTAAATACCGTTTTTCAATTATTTATCTTTGATTGAAAGATTGTTGACTAAATAATTGAATTTTCTTCTGGAAAAGTTTTGCTTGAATGATTTACAATCCACAGACCTTCTTACTTGATCGTTATGTCCTGTGTACTTTTATTGTCTATTTTTATATACATGAGATGTATAAAATTATAGCGTTAGCATTTTGGCTTTAGACAATAATTATTCGATCATAGCACCATGTCTCGAATAGTATGTCATAATATCTTAAATTAGCTCATGCTCTTTAGGTCGCATAATTGGATATACAGAATTGATTTTGTGGTTACTAAGTAAGTTAGATAACTGGGTAAAATCAGGATCCCTAAATTTAAAAAGAGTGAGTGGGAGCGGGTATGAGATATCCATAGTCTCCATCATTCTGAAGATGTGCCTCGCCTCAGAATCTTGCTGAGCTCCCGTAGGAAGGTTTTCATCTGGGTATTACTGGTATTGAATCTCTTAGGATAAATTTGCAAGTGGACTTTACGTACTGATCTCCCGTAGGAGGCTGTATTGTATAAGAAAACTTCTAAATTGAAATGATGGTTACACACTCAACATAGAATGCTATTAACCTCCCGTAGGAGCTATGTTAGTAATTCTGTGGACCGATAAAAAGGGTAATAAGCAAACTGGAATATGAGATATTTGTCTTTTTGTCTAAAGTGAATTGTTCACATTTAACTTGTAGATTCACATGATTACCCGTAGGTAACTTGTGATCTATGGTAGGTTAAAATACCTTGAATATTTGTGATACTCTTAGGGATTCTTACACAAGAATTTAATCTTAATAGATTTAATGTTAAGTATTCTAAATTCTTTTATATTCAGATATACTAGCAAACTTAGTTAAGTACTAAGAGGATCATAATTTGCATACTTGTCTATAATTTATCCTTAGTTTCCAAATCATCAATAAAAGTATAACACATAATCTTCTTGTTTGATTATATGTCATTACATTTATGTTTCTTATTTTACTATATGTATACTACAATAACTCGCACAAATTGTCTGCTGATTTCAAATCAGTTACTTTGATTAGTAAATCACAAGAGTTGATGATTTTGTCAAAGTTCATTCCTGATAATTTATACCCTTGTTGAGGTATTTATTATCTAACATAAGATAATGAACACCCTTGTTGAGGCGTTTATTATCTTACTGCAAAAGTAAATCGAAACAAAGATGTTTGTATTCGATCCTTTTTCCCTATATGTTTAATTGAGAATTAAACTTATAGAATTTAATTGTGAATTAAATTCATTAAATTCGATTATGAATTGGATTTATTTTATGACTTTTGTCTAATTAGGAATATTGTTACTTCTGCAGTTTTGGAAAATACAGTTTTATAAGATAGACAAAGTTTCCAAAAAGAGAAAAATGACAAGGGAATACAGTATACGGAGTAAAACGAGGACATTTGTAGAGGCATCTCAGCGCTCAAAGAGTTTGAACGATAATCGATCTGAGGATACCTCCACTGAAAAGAGGTTAGGAACTTCTCCCATAGTTAGGTCGTCTGGAAGGCCAAGAAAATCATTTTCAGCAGAGGATACGCAAGATCTATGGCTAGTGGACTCAGGATCTAATGTCAATGTCTGCAACGACAAGAAATGGTTCATTGAACCAAATCAATTAACTGATGCTTGTCATCATTTAGTAGTTGGAGATAATCAAAGAGTCCGAGTTGAAAGCATGGGTGATGCTTATCTGCAGATCAATGATAGCTCCATGATCGTGAAGGATTACTTCTATGCATCGGGGTTTAGTATAAATATTCTTTCAGTATCGAAGATGTATAAAGAAGGCTGCCGCTTCATATTTGATAAGAAGGTGCACGTCTTCTATAGCAACAAATTGTGCTGTGTGGGATAGATACAGAATGATCTTTATATTCTGACACCGAAGTCACAAAGTATATCGTCTTCGATCATAAGTATTACTATACTCCAAGAGATGGTGAATGACATTAGAAAGGAGCGCAACACCATCGACTGGCACAAGTGACTCGGACATATGCCATGTTCAGAAATTCGCAGGCTTATAGAGCTGGGTCACTTACCTGAAGTTGATATCAGCAGTAACATAGATTACGAAGACTGCAAGAAGCCTGTAGAGTACAAGCGTTATCTTGCTGCTCGTCAAGAGAAGGCTCAGACATGTTTAGAGTGCGTACATATGCATATCTGCAAACTTATGGAGATAGTTTCCTACAGCAAGCATGCATTATTTGTCACCTTTATTGACGAATATTCAAACTTCGGCCAAGTATATCTTCTGAAGAAATACGACAAAGTCCCAAATGCTTTCCATCAGTTTGATAGAAAGGTGCGGATACAACATGACACCAAGGTCAAGAAGTTCAAGATTGAAGTTGAACTTAGAGATATGGATTCTTTATATGACCTGCTAAGGCCAACACTAGTCAATCTTGCTATTCCTTATGAATATGCGACTATCCATGAGCATAGTCGTATAGGAGCTGCTGAGAGATACAACATCAGACTCAAACATTCTATAGAACTGATGTACAAGGAAACGCTGCTGTCAAAAAGGTATTGGGATTATACTTTGAGGACAGCTTCATACATCCTCAACTTTACTCCATCAGATAAAGTTACTTCGACACCTTTTCAGATGTGGATGGGCTATATAGAGAGCTTAGAGCATTTGAAAGTATGGGGTTGTGAAGTATACCCGTGCAAGAAAGCTGGAGATGAAGTTGAAAGGAATTCAGAAAAGTGTTTTCTGCTTGGCTATCCAAAGGAAGAGAAGGGCTATATTCTCTATAGACAATCTAGTAATACTACCTTCATCAGCAGGAGTGGAGACTTCCTGGAGGATGAGAGAGAAGTCCGTCAAGAAAACGATGAAGAGAGAGCTTATGATCTTTATTGCTTTTCTTAGTCATTTAAGTTGTTGGTTGAACACTTAAATTTTGCTTTTATTAATTTCGGTCATTTTGGAACAATTTTGAGCTTTTAGTATGTTATTTTGAGTAACTGTTTTTTGGACAAGTGGGAGATTATTGGTATATTTGTCCTAAAAAGTATATTTCCAATTATACCCTTTGAGTATAAACAACTTTCTCTTATATGCAATTATGATATTTGCTAGATTAAACTATCTTAGTTGAATAGTTTATTTATCTAAAAAAGATTCCATGACTTTGCTTGTGTATAAAGAAACAAACATGATTAAGTGTTAATTATGGGGAGACTTGTTTCTTTATCTAAGTCTAAATGAATTAGTTCACAATCTGTAAATAAAGATGGAATACTTTATTTACTATAGGTTGTAGTGTTTGTCTATCTCAACGGGAATGATGTGTTTCAAATCATTGAAGTATGTGACTTCTGATAGAAACACTAATACAACATAAATAAGTTATGTGTATTGAACTAGACCAGGCAATATAAAGAATTAGAGTGCCATAACTCAATTCTTATATTACCACAAACTAGCTCTTAGCATATAGATCTTAATCCTTGATATTTGATTGGACTTACTTTCATGGGTTGTAGCCTTTTGATTTATTAAAAGACTAGCCTCTATGAAATTAAAGGTGAACTTTGGCATATTGGAAATTATGGTTTATGAATTGATGGGAACACCAAATAGTTAAGGACACTATACATTAATGCCACTTTAGATTCTTTCAAGATTCATGGAATAATTAAATCTAAGATCTTAGTATTCACTTTGTGAATTGGTTGATAATTTTGTCTAAATGGCCATTGAGAGCAAAATTATCGATAACATTATTCCTTGATAGAAAAATGGTAACTTAAAGGTAAATAAGTGTTGGAGGGGTATTACGGTAATTTCACCTATCCAACTACGGCATTGTATAGGGATTCTATGTGTGGTATAGAATATACTAGATGGATCGGTTAATTAAGGTTAGTTGATTGAATCTCTATAAAAGGCATGACATCTAATCTAAGAGTACAGTATTGGGCCTTTAGTGGAGTGTCCCATTTACTAATAATATTTATATAAATACCATAATAAGAGTTATTATGTATTTATCATATTATTGGAGCTTAGATTATTTGGATCCATTAGGTCCCTTGTCTAACTCAATAAATCTCATTAATTGGTTGGTGGTATTTGTGAAATTTGTTTCATGAAACTGTGTAAAATAATGATTCTACACAGAAGTTGGTATTTTTATAAATAAGTTTCATGAATGGACATATTTATAAAAATACACCTAAAGCCCAAATTGGAGAACAAGCCCAATCCTAGTTGGACTAGGGTTAGCAGTTTTTGGCCTCATATATATAAGATACATGAGAGAAAAAACTGCACAGTAACACATATTATGCTACACAAAAATTAGAGGGGAGAGAGGGGGAGAATTCGGCCAACCTAAGGCTTGAGAGGAGAGAAAAAGTTTCCTGCAATCTCATACTCTCATCTCACATCCCGGTGTTCCAAAAGATCAAGAAGGTGTTCTTGATTGTTCTCCAATGAAGGAATCAACCTGGTGCCCACTTACTTTATCAACCAAGAGCAAGAGGATAGGCAAGAAGACCTAGAGTTGGAAATTTGATCACAATCTACAAAGAGATCAAGGAGAAGCACGCTGCAAGAGGTAAACCCTAATCTCATCTCTAGGGTTTGTGCATCTAGATTTAATTTATGTTATACATGATCCTATATATGATATATGTATATGATAGGGTTATGAAAATAGTTTTCAAGTAAAAATTTTAAAACCTAAATCCGCTAATTATTCCGCTGCGTTCATCATGTGATCATGTATTTTTCCATAATTTGCATGCATGTATGTTTTTGCCCTCAGTGTTAGGCAATTCCAGCACATGAAGTATACTTATGAGATGTATATAAGTACAAGTGGGCACATGAACAAGTGTGTAGTGTCTAGTCTTATTTAAGAGCTAGAGCACTTACATTATTTTATCCAAAAATAGTAAACATAAATACGTAAGGGTGCAGCCTTTCTCAGGTGGTATTAGACTAAAGAATGCTCGGTCATTGTGTAAAGAATTCGAAGAAGATTGTGTAAACTATAATAATATAATATACTCCACGTGACACATAAGCGAGCTATCATAGCTTGGGCGGCTACACCTGAAATTTTCTGCAAGTAATAGTTCCTTTCAGGAGCTTTAATCCTCGACTGGAGCAATATATAAGTAGCAACAAATATATTAAGGAATAAAATCTAATGCGCATGTTTTTTTTTTTTTTTGGGTGCATGCAACTAGTTGCTTGTAAAGAAGGCAAGTGGACATGTATACTAGCTAGAGCTAGCTTAGGCGGCAACCCTTATTCATGAGAAGAGAATATGGGAAATGCTCACTTTTTTCAAAGTGCATTCAGCTTTGTGTAAGAAGAAGATGAAAGAGGCAATAAAAGGACTCTCCACACTAAATCAGCCGTGTAAATGCAAGCAACATGCAAGTGAGATCCAGTCATGATTTTGCTAATGTAAGCAAGTTTGAACCTATAATGGAAAAATAGGATTTTAAAAGGCATGCGTACAAAAATACTCGTAGTTGTGAGATTTATCAAATGCATACAGGGGCTCAAAACCAGGGGAGTTATGAAAAGTACGTAGAAATAATTATCACATGTGTATGACAAGACTTTATTTTTGAAAAACTGCATATGAATGTGCACCTGAGGAGGCACATAAAAAAATATATATATGTAGAAGCACTTATCACATATGTGTGATAAGATTTTATTTTTGAAAAATTGCATGTGAATATTCGACCGCAGGTGACTCATGGAAACATGCAGAAATACTGATTATGATAATGAATTTTGTTTTTAAAGGGACTGAGACATTTGATCGGTACCGGTGGATAAAATGTATACCTCCTAGTGTTTGTTTCCTAAAATTGCGGGGGAGGGGGTGAGGGGGTCGGCCCAAAACACATTCGTAGGAAATTAGAAGCGAATTACATGGATGAAGAGTAGTGGCGAGTATGATACATACTCTCATTTACTCATTTCCTAGAAGAGGGGGTTGGCGCTGGACACGTTCGTAGGAATCCAGAGGCTAGTCATATGTAAGGAGTCACTGATGAGCAGAAATATACTCCCATGTGCTCGCCTCCTAAAATGGGTGATCGTCCCATTTGTGAGAGATGACTATTTAAATTCGAGGTTGTCACAAAGTACCGATGAGTGGAAGTATACTCCCATGTACTTGCTTAAAATGGGTGATTGTCCCATTTTATAAGAGTGACTTCCTAAAATGGGTAATAGACCCATTCGTAGGATTGACCATACGCGGGAAGTTGTGGGCCCACTCCCGGTGATGGTGTCAAAACCTCGCTACCTCGATAAGCAAGTCAGTGATGAACCGACCGCACTTCATCTTAGGGGAGCATTCTAAATTTAATAAGTCTGTCTGTACTCGTTTTCCCTTATTTTGAAAAAGAGCAAAGCTCTTCCCTGAAAACTACCTCAAAATTTTAGTTCAAAATTGAAAATTGAGATTTTCCTAGAACAAATATCTCTTGAAAAACCATCAAGAACATCCTTTTTGACTCGGTAAAAATCATGAAGATGTAAAAACGATAAGTGAAAATCTCCAAAATAGCTAATTTTGAAAACTCGAAATACGGTAAGTTTTATGATCTTTGAAAATGAGGTGTTACCAGGTAGAGTGGAGAACGACAGGACTACATGTGTGAAAAATCTATGTTACATAAGCAAGTTATACGCAAATGAGGAGAATATGATAAGAAGTCTACTTATAATTTATAGTCCCCAGTGTCGGGTTTATGGAAAATCATACTAATATTTCATATAAAATACTTTTTGATGAATTTCAGATTAGTGGGAGGGGAGAGCTTACCAGTATTAAGATTTCTGAGCACACAATATCCACTAGCTTTGACATCAGCAATTTGATACGGACCTTCCCAGTTTGGTGTGAATTTTGCAGCATGTAGCCTTTTCATAACAAGATCGGCCGCCTTGAGTACCAAGTCACCTACCTAAAAATGTCAAGGTTTCATTAGCTTGTTGTAGGCATGAGCTACCCTTTTTTGGTAAGACAGAACCCCATTGCGAACTTGATCTCGTCGGTCCTCGAGAACTTCAAGATCAAACTCGCGAGAACTCTTGGTGTTGTCGAAGGCAAAAGCTGTTTTTGCAGAAGGTCCAAAGAGTTCCACAGGCCAGACAGCTTCAGTTCCACATACTAAAGAGAACGGAGTTTGCTTGGTGGTAGTATTCTTAGTGGCTCTGTAAGCCCAGAGTGCCGAATGTAGGCATTTATCCCATCAAACTGATTTAGAGTTAATCATCCGTTTGAGAATAGTTACCAAGGTTTTGTTAAATGCTTCGATAGCTCCATTGCCTTGAGGATAATACCGAGTGGACTTACCATGAAAGAAGAATTTTTGCATACCTTAAATTTTAACGGTATACCACTGCATGAATTGACCCTTAAAATTGGAACTCCAATAATGTTATTACAAAATTTAAACCAATCAATGGGACTATGTAATGGAACAAGACTCATCATTACTCAATTAACAAACCGAATTATAGAAGGTCAAATCATAAATTCGAATAATAAAAATGAAAAAGTATACATCCCAAGAATAGAAATGACTGTAAAATAAATCGAAATGGCCATTCACCCTAAAAAGACGACAATTTTCTGTAAAAACCTGTTACACAATGACAATAAATAAAAATCAAGGACAATCATTAAATAAAGTAGGTATTTATTTAGAAAATGAAATCTTTACACATGGTCAATTATATGTTGCTTTATCACGAGTAACAACTCCTAAAGGACTATATATACTAATAAATGAATCAATTAATAAATACCCATCTCACATTAAAAATATAGTTTATAAAGAAATTTTATATAATATTACGTAAGTATAAAAATTACGTCATTAACTAACTATAATTAAAATATTACTTCCATATCTATTTTTTTATATTTATTAATCTTCATTTATAAACTTTTTATATGTTACTACTAAAACAATAAAACAATTGGAATCGGATTTCAACAAATTCAAATCAAAATCCCATCAAATATCATTAAAAAAAAAGAGAGAGAGAGAGAGACGGAAAGAATGCAGGAAAAGTGGGTGAATATGGGAATACCTTGACGAGATCGGTGAAGGCATGAGAGAAGACGAAGCTTGAACTTGCGGATCGGAAGGTCCATTGCATTTGGGGAATTGACTGATGCAAGAAGACGAGGTAGTTATAGTTTTTAGTTACATTTATATTTATAGTTATAGTGATGGTTGTAGATGAACAAACTGCGTAACTTTCCTTAATTTCCATAATTTATGTTGAATTGCCCCGCGATTTTTTTGGTTACTGCATGAATATATATAAATTTTGGTATGATAGAGCATGTAAGTTATCTAAATACTACAATCCTATATAATATCTATGTACCTTTGGACGTGAGAAATACCCACAAATTTTTAGATTGGAGATCTTCATTTCTTTGGCTAAGTCTAAGCCAATAGCTAAAACTTCATATTTTGCCTCGTTGTTGGAGCAGGGGAAAGCTAGTTTGACAGTTTTCTTGAAGATTTCTCTTTGATCGTTGGTAAGTACAATCCCAGCGCTTCCTTCGTTGCTAGTTGAGGCACCGTCAAAATAAAAAACCCATTCTTCTCCCAAGGTTCCGATCAAGAGAACTTCTTCATTAATATTATTTTGAGTGTATTTGAGAAGTTCGACCAGAGCTTGACTTTTAATTACTTTTGGCTTCTCTGTCATGACATCAAGCTCACTGAGTGTAAGCATCCATTTAGCATACTGACCAGTTAGAATGGGCTTTTGTAGCAAGAATTTGATTGGGTCAGAGTTAGTGATCACTTTCACTTTATGCGAGAGCATATAATGTCGAAGTTTCTGAATAGCATATCATCAAATGGATAATTTTTCTCTGGACCCTTAAGCAGTCGGCTCAGATAGTAAACTAGTTTCTCTTGGCCTTCTGAGTCTTGTGCTACCAAGATCCCTACTGCTTCATCGGACGCTGCTAAGTAGATGAGGAGTTCTTTTTCTGAAGACAGAGTGATCATCGTTTGTGGATTGGTGAGAACTTCTTTAATTTTATTGAAAGCGTATTTATGCTCTGGGCCCCACTTGAATTCCATGTTCTTTTTGGTGAGTTGATGAAGGGGTTTGACAATAGAAGCCAAGGCTGGAATAAATCTCCGAAGATAGGAAACCTTTCCAATGAATTGCCTAATCTGCTTGAGATTTTGAGGTGGTGCGATATTAATAATAGCCTTCGTTTTATCTTCATCAATCTTGATGCCATCTTTGTGTACTACAAATCCAAGGAATTTTCCTTCGGATACTCCAAACGCATACTTTAAAGGGTTCATTTTGAGGTTGTATTGACGACATCTTCGGAACACTTTTCTCAAGTGGTCGAGGTGTGATTCTTGCTTTTTGGATTTGACCACGAGATTATCAACATAATCCTCTACAAAATCATGGATCATGTCATGAAAGATTGTCATCATAGCCCGTTGATAAGTGGCTCCGGCATTCTTGAGTCCAAATGGCATAACAGTATACTAGAAGTTCCCAAAAGGAGTACAGAATGCCGTCTTGATTGCATCTTCAGGCTCCATCTTGATTTGATTGTAGCCGCTAAATCCATCCATAAAAGAGAACATCTCATGGTTGGCGGTGGCATCAATAAGCATATCAAGGTTTGGAAGTGAGAAATTGTCTTTAGGACATGCCTTATTCAAATCTCGAAAATCTACACAGATACGGATTTGGCCATTTTTGTTTCTCACGGAAACAATATTGGCCAACCAAGTAGTATGAATGCAAGGTTTAATAAAACCTGCATCTATGAGCTTTTTGAATTCTTTTTGAATCTGGAGTTGGATGTGAGTGCTGAAGTTTCGGGCTGCTTGCTTAACAGGCTTAACAGCTAGATTAGTAGCAAGTTTATGAGTGATAAGCTTACTACTAAGTCCCGGCATATCATCATAAGACCAAACGAACACGTCCTGATAATCTTTCAACAGTTGCAGTAAGGCTATTTCGAATTCGGTGTTTAAGCTGGCGGACATAAAAGTAGTTTTTTCTTCTCCGTTGGTTGCTAGATAGACTTTCTTTAATTGCCCTTGAGGATTCTTAGGTTCATCTTGCAGCTTATCGGGAGCCAAAGGAATAGCTTCTGATCTTTCAAAACGTATTTCTTGTGAATTCGCGAGGTCGTCGCTGGCCTCGCCGAGCCTTCAGAATTTATAAACTCTACGTCCTTCGGGAAGTATGCTCTTTTGAATCTTAACCTCTTTGGGAGTGATCGGATCCACTTCCATAGCATCACTGAATTGCGCATTAGAGGTATTACATAGTGTGACACCTCGAGGTCTCATTTCATTAGGTACGTTAGATACTTCATCATAGAGAGTAGACTCTGCCCAGAACACCTGTTCTTGGGCAAATGGAGCTTTAGTTGCAGGAACTAAAATTTCCCATTTGCCTTTTACAGCTTTCAGTCATTGGTGCAGGGTAGAAGGGATTACCTGATGTTGGTGAATCCATGGTCTCCCTAATAGCAGATGATAAGAGACATCCATATCAATGACATGGAATGTGGTCGGAGCTCTGATTGGACCAACTTGAAGATCTACATTAACGTAACCTTTAGTACTATAAGAGCTTGAAGCGAATGTCACTAACGGAGTGGTTTGTGTGATTAGCTTGTGTTCAAGAATTCCAGCAGTCTTGAAAATATTCCAAGGCAAGAGATTGACAGACGAACCATTATCAATGAGGGCTCGCTTAAAGGACAACCCGTTAACTCTAGCCTCGACATAAAGAGGCTTGTTGTGACTAAAATGAGGAATCTAGGCATCTTTTTTGGAGAAAGTAATGGCTTTCTCACTGTTTTTCGCAATTCGGCCTATCGCATGATTGATAACACAGCATTGTGGGCCAAACTGTTGCGATATTTGGAAGATCGACTGCGTAGCTTCCCTACGAGCCTCGTCACAGAATTCCAAGGTGTCAAAGAGATTCTTAAAAACTCGAGAACTCATAAGTTTATCCACCATGTCGACGATTTCTCTTTGTTTAACTAGATTTTCTTCGGCTTGACTGTCTTTAAGAGCCTCGACAGCAGTGCAAACTCTTACTTGTCCTCCTCCATGGTTTGGAAAAGGGTTGATTTCAGCCCTTTGCTGTTCTCCTTCGTGTATGATTTCACCCTTCTGGACTTTGTAATGATAATGCTTTCGGATTTTATAACACTCAGGAGTAGAATGTCCTATAACCCTGTGGAATAGATAATAACATGGGTTTGTTAGTTGTTTTAGAGTGGGAGGCATTGTTCTCGGTGGGCATTGTACTTCCTCATCTTCTATCCAAGCTTCGACCAGAGCATGGATCTGTTCATTAGTAAGAGGAATCGCAGGAAGGACTCGTGTATTCTTCCTCATGGGTTGTTGTTGGTTGATCACAGCGACTTGTCTTCTCCTTTTAAAAGGCGGAATCTTAACTGAAACTGGCATAGGAATTCTCTTGACGGGTATGGGCATATACATCTGTGCCATTGATATTTCGGTGTTAGTTACTCGAAACATAAGATCGGCAAAGCTAGTAATGATGTGGTTCTTAATGTGAATTCTGTATGGGGTTAGCATCCCATTAATGCAGATGCGAATTAGTCCCTTTTCAAAAATTATTTCTTTGCAGTCAAGAGCTGTCTCCTTGAACCTAGAAACATAGCTGGTAAGAGACTCATTTTCTTTTCCTGCTTCATAGTGGCTAAATCAGCTAACTCCAGCTTGTATTCAGCTACAAAGAACTTGGTGCAAAAAATAGTTACCAATTCTTTCCAAGTAGAGATACTGCCAGCCGACATGTTGACAAACCAAGAGTAAGCTCGATCTGTAAGGGACTTTGAGAATTCTCTCAGCCGGAGCTCGTGATTGTTGGCATAGGTTCCAAGATCATCGAGAAAGCTGATGATATGTTCCCTGGCATTGCCTCTTTTACCGTCAAACTTTTTAAAACAAGGACTAACATAATCCTTCGGGTATGGTTTCGGGATAATAGAGGCAGGATAAGGAGGTTGGAAATTGACTGCAGCCATAATTTTACTAGCTCTTTCGGCTTCAAGCTTGAACATTTCTCGAAGTTGCTCCTTGGTAACAAAGTGTTGGGAAGCACCATTATCGATGTCACTTGGTGTTGTAGTAGTAATGTGAGCAGCATTTCTGCTTGTTCCAGGTGGATTGGGATTTTGGTTGATCATTATTTGTATCTGTGGAATGTCATCTTGATTAGGAGGAGCTGGAACAGATGACCCTGCCCTGCTTGCCTTTCCTAGATTAGACAACCTCCGAAGAATTTGAGCATGGGACAATTGCATGTCCTCCTGGGATTGTCGAAGGCTATTCAAGGAAGCAGCTAAACCATTGACGAGGTTAGCAAGTTCGGCATTTGAATATTCTTGTGGCTACTGCTGAGATTCGGCCATTTCAAGAGGCAGAAAAAGGGAAAAGAAAAAGAAAAGGAATTTCAACGACAAGAAAATTGAGCAGGAAAAGAGGGCGAAAAGAAAAAAAGTTCGGTATGAGAAACAGTATTTTAAGAAATGGGACAAGCAGAATTTCAAGTTTTGTAAAGGACAAAGGTCTGATCTGAGAGGAATTCGCAGATCTTGGGAAGACCGAAGAAACTTAGTTTCCCAATGGCTACTCCCCAGTGGAGTCGCCTTTTAATGTTCGGGGCTGAAATTTGTGCTCTTAACTCAAACAAAACAGGAAGAAAAATGATTAGATCATTAATTTGCACAACAGAAAGGGTTATCACAACACCTCCACGTGTCAAAGCAGCATAGGCAGTCGTAAATAAAACGACACGTCCTACGTGTCTTGACAAGACTGGTGGTTGCAAGGATGACGTATTTATTATAATAATATAATGAACAACAGTATATAAAATTCAAAAACTAAAGAGTTTGAAGCTGAGGGAGGCGGATTGACTGACCATGGTACTAGTTGGAATTAAACATGAAGAGTTAGAATTTCTAAGGCGGTAAGACCAGCCATATCATCAGAAAAAGAAGATATATTAAATAACTGAAATTAAAATACTGAAATTTAAATAAAGCGATGTGACCAGTTGCAATGGGAAAACAACACAGATCACTGAATAAATGTGCACGATAATTCAAGAGGGGGAGTAGAGTAACCGATCACACTTAGAGCAGTGATACTATTTACTTTACAAGGGGATGGGCAGCGGAGTAACTGATCACACTTAGAGCAGCAATTCGAATTACTCGCTAAATTATAGGAATAATATTAACTTTGGCAATAGTACTAATAATGGTAATGATAGTAATAATAATGTAGATAATGTGATAATAAAAAAATAGAGCACAATACCTCGAACTTGTGCTACAGGTCAACTACAAAACTTGTGAAGAATAGTTTGGTGTCCAAAGATCACTTATACAAAATGTGATGTTAAAATTGATACAAGTGTATGTATATATATATATATGTACGTGCAAACAGAAACGGGAAAAGTGACTTGGAGACCAAGTCTAGAGCATGCACGTGAGAGTGTAATAATAACTAATATATACTATATTAACATTATCACTGAACTAATGAAACAATAATATGGAAAAATGTAACCATGGACACGTGAATGTGTGAGGGGATTCACTGACCAAAACTAGTGCTAAAGACATGCAAATGCAAATGAAATAAGAATAGTGGTGATGGTAATAAAGCTAACAATCGGCCAACACTAAGGATTAGCCACCGAGAGAACAAGATGAAGCCATCAACCGAGAATCCGAGGTGGAGCGACAGTAGAGATGATAGATGGAGTTTAGGGTCAAAGGAAGTGATTTTAATATTGACAAGAGAAAGATGGTGATTCATACATGGCAGATGAAAGCAAAAGAAAAATGGTACTTACGGGTTGAAGAAAAGGAAAATCAAAAGAGAATGATAGTGGTGATATTAACGAGGTAGTGGAAAAAGATTAAAGATTGGTCAAGCTTGTATAGATGCGAGCATAAACATGGTTTGAAGGAAAGGAGTCACAAGCTGATTTTTTACATAATGTGAAGATGAATATTTTATGGGATCGATAAGAAAAAGGTAGTGGTATTTGACTAGTCATGGGTAAACAAAGAACACAAGCGAACAAAATGAAAGATATAGATCTTGAATGAAGGAAAATGGATGAGTTAAAAGGAATCAGCCCATACAAATGACAGCTACCTTGCTATTTATAGGCAAGGAAAATGCACTGAATTAAAATTACAAAGTAGCCTAATATTACAATAGTAAACTTGAGTACAAAACGTGGCATCATTCTTCAAATGACCGAACGGTTCTTGACCTCAACCATATGAGGTGTCTTGCTAACAATATGGTAATTCGGGACTAATTGATGTATTTAAGGCTTAATCACAAAATTGGATTAAATCCTAAAATAGTCATTATATGTATCCAATTTGAAAAATATTTTAAATAAAAAGTACATTCATCATTTTATCCAGGAGAAATGATAATATACATCAAATTATATATACAAAGTAAGAAAGAAAATTTTAGATTATAATCTATATGTTTATTAAGATTAAATTTGAAAAGTTTGTAAGTAAATAAACTTTTTATTGAATCATTATTTAAATCAGTTTAAAATTTTAATTTTTATATAAACAATCTCAGAAATAAATTTCAAACTATACCTAAAAGAGTAATATTAAGGAGTACCTCAACACCAAATGATATAATCACTCAATAATATAATTACATCAGATAATATAATTATATCTTATTTGGTATTGGGCACTAGTAATATCCTATAGCATTGCTATTTAGGAAAAGCTTGTTGTACCCGTGGTTAAGCATCACTAGACACTTGCCAACTAGGGCTAGCTCAGTTGGTCCAATACTTTATGGATGTGTATGTGAGTTTGGGGGAGTTAAAGATTCAAGCCTTGATAATATGTATGTGTATGATATTTTCATTTAAATTTGTACTAAACGGTGGTCATTAATTAAGTCATACCTTTTTTAAAAATATTTAAGCATCACTAGACACGAATGATTCCTTTTCATTTAACGAAATAGATGTAGGTACATTTAACGAAATAGATGTAGGTACAATGTACTGGTTTTGTAGCCTGTATTATTGTACGTTCTCTTCATTTGGGTTAGAAAATAATTCTTGCTTTGTGTTGGTAATGTGACCGGAAAAAAAAAAAATTGAAAGAACTAACAAAGCAAAAGGGAAATATTGGAGTATTGGAACTTTTACTAAAAAATAAATAAATAAATAAACGCGGAAATGGACCGATTAGTAGTGTTTTGGGTACATCTACCTTTTTATGAGTATTTGTAGAATAGCTTTTTTACGAGTATCATAATAGTAGTGACTGATAGTTGATCCTATAAAGATTATGGTCATAATACTCATAAATACAGAAATTATAGGTCACTAATATTGTGACATTCCTTATTAAAAAAATTTTTTTGAAAAAGAAGATTGATAAATGCACCTCTTTTTCATTCTTAAGTGTCATAGTTTGGTGTTTTATAGCAGAATGATTGAATTTTAGGCCCATTTTAAGTAAATATTTGTTTTTCAGATATTGTTGCAAAAAAATATGTAAGTAAATATACCAAATTCAAAAATACATATAATGAAGCATAAAATAAGATGAGCCCTGTATAAAAAACTAATATACTTAGTATATAAACAAAAATTGGAATATAAGTAGATATACTAAATTTAAAAATACATATACTCATTTAGCTATTAAAGACATTTATTAAAACTAAGTGTAAAAGAAGGATATTCACTCTAATTTTCCTACTAATAAAGTCGTTTGAGTTTCTAATAATTTTACTTATAAAAACCAAAAGAATTACAAAAAAAAATATCACTTTTAAAAAAGTTTTTTGAAAAATATCATTTTTAAAGTGGTTATTAGTTACCGATTACTAATTATTAGTCATATACCAGTTATAAATATCTTTGGTTATTAGTTATCAGTACTCAAAAATTGGTTACCGATTATTAATTATTATTTTAAAATGGTATTTTTTAAATATTTTTTTAAAAAAATGGCAATTTCAAGTAAAAACCCTACCGGATTTAAAAATTAGCCGAGTGTTTTTTTCAAATTTTTTCTAAGAATGCTGTAAAAGCCTAATTTTACCAAGTCTTTTTGGCCCAAATTGCTGCTAAGCAGGTCCATTTCACTGTTCAGGCCCAGAAAATATTCAGCCCAAGTACTTGATGATCATCGGTTAGCCGTCGTGTGCAAATCCTAAGTTCAGAGTTGATCTAGAGAGGTGTTTGTATATAAATCCCCAGTTGAGGTTTCCTAATCCTGATCTCATGTTCTATATTTTTTCACTGGGAACTGTTCTATTTCCCAATTTTCATTCAAAATGGCATTTACGTTAGTTCATACGTAATTCTCCATTCTACCCGCTAACGTGGACTAAACTAGAGGGACCAACTATATCAATTTACTTGGCTTTCTACTTACAAATTAAGTGAAAAATAGCCTGATTACGGGCCTATTCATTGAGATGTGCGTACTAACAATTTGCCTGCTCATTATGAGCAATAAAATATAGCATTTTTTTTTTTTTACCAATATATACATATAGGTTGCCAATCCAGTAGGTTTTTTTTTTTTTCACTTATGTGTAGGTATTTTTTGTTGGCCGTTGGATCGTCATTTAATGGTGATCCAACGGCTATAATGATGTGCATGAAAAGATGTGCATCATTAATGTTATTTCTCTCTTACTTTTTAATATAAAAAAATGTGCAAAAAAAATATTCATTAGCCAAATTGATACCTATGCATAGGTTAAAAAAAAAAATACCTACTGAATTGGTGCCCATATATATATATTAGTTATTACATCATAATTATCTAATGATTACTATAATTTGAGCTGTTTAAAAAAAAAAATAACAACAATAAATACACATTATTTAATGTTTTTCTCTCTATATCTTTTATATGAAAAAAAAAGTGCGTAATGAAATTTAATTAGATAAAATAATATTTTTAGATAAGTAAAAAAAAAATACCTATTAATATTGCTTGTATGTGTGTGTATATATATATATATTTTTTTTCTTTTTCAAATTATGTGCATGTTATAAATTTTCAGTAAAAACGGATGTAGACTTTTTGTTTTCCCCTCAAAAAAAAAAAAAAAAAAACTACATCTGTTTTTCTAAAAGATCTATAACATGGACATCTCCTTATTTTTGCTCTTTCTTCTTTTAATTTATTTCCCACTATTCACTAACTTGTAGATGCCCACTATAGCTAAGAATTAATTAATTATCAATCAATCGAGGACCACAAAAGCGCAAAGTCATATGTTCATTCCAAACCAAATGCCCGGGAGTAGTGGATTCTTTTTATTTTTATTTTTATTATTTATTATTTATATTTTTGAATAGGAGTGGGAATTTAATTAAACCTTAAATATAAGGTTGATGGTGGAGTGTGATTACTAATTATAAGACTAAATAAGCCTACCACCATGATTCTTTGTGCTATTAATACGCACAATTAATTACCAATTATTTATATACATATTTGTATATGTGACCTTTTTTGGCTGGAAAAAGTAAGGTTATAGGGGAAGAGAGCGACGTCTCTCTATAACTCCAAAGAAGTTCGGCAACCAACTCTGTGTTTCACACTGATATCTCATGTGTGGATCGGCCAATAAAACCGACCACGACAATAGAGGCCACTCGAACTCATGATCTGACTCATGAGTGAAGGACCTTAACCGGTTGTATCTTATGTGACTTATTTATTTGATGTTATATAGAGTTATCATACTACCGAAAGATCATGTATATTTATAGAAGAAACATTTTTTTTTCTTGATATTGATCGTTAAGTACTATTATTATCATAAGATGCTATATATTCATCGAAGACATGTATAGCGATTAATTAACTTCGAGCACTGTGATAATATAAAAGAGATATCCTAGATATTATTATATACAACCATAAGTGATTGAAAACTCACACAATATTCATAGTATATTATTGATGTACTTACCATTGATTATGACATTAAAATATTTTTTAATGTTTTCGTTTGATTCACTTCTTTATACAGCACTGTATTCTATATTAATATTACGTTTGGTGTTACATCATAGAAAAAAATAAATTATATAGATGGTACGATCACGTATATACGTAGAGTGTGCGTAGCAAAATATATAGCACGATTTGCCTCGTATTTTTGTCTTATAGACTTGAAGTGAAAAGCGCTGCCTAATGAGATTCCCTTTATTAAGTTTGATACCAAATCCTTCACAGTTCATGCATAAACAATCCCCACGCTCTCTCAACATCATATCATTCATATTACCATTTTTCTATTGCCCATGATTTATGCTCCGTTATATATATATACACACTAATCCGAAGCTTTCTGAATTGGAATCTAGCTAGAGTATCTTCCTTCTTTTTTTCAAAGGTTACATTCATTATCATATTTTACTTTAGTTAGGAAGATCCAAACCGTCTTCCTAACTGTATTAATTCCCCCTGAACTCTTATGCCATGTAATCTATATGTGAACCAAATTCATACACGTCCAAGCCCAACTAAAATAGTGGCCTACTGGGGCCACGGCCGTCTCTAAGTTAGTTCTCATCCATATGCATAATGCATATGTCGATATACTAGCTAGAACATTTGTAACATAAATATATGTATATAGGCCCCTGGCCATTAAGTGTATCATGGAATCAGTAAAAGGGTTTTGAGGGAGAAATGGATAAAGATGAGTATTATAAGTATTTTAGTAAGGATGGGAAAATTATAAAGGACTTATTTATTTATTTATTGTGGACCATACTCAGAACCAACACCATAAAACAGATAAATACATATCCCCCACAATACTACTTGACACTTTTTTTCCTTCTCTATCGATAAGTTTGATATCTTGATGTAAAGATAGAAGAAGAAATATGGAATTTGAAGTGCCCCCACACCCAATCACAAAACTCCAGGAGAAAATTCTTTCATCCCTATACAGTCGAACTCCCTCCTTTTTTTTTATTTTTATTTTATAATTTGGGTTCGGGGTGTGGAACCTACCTCAATCTCTCTCCCCCACCTACACAAGAGGACACACAGGATTGGGACCCCCTCTACTCATTGGACACGTTATAAATGCTCCAAAGTATAAAAACCATCCACAAAAGCATAATAACTAATATATATATATATATGTAGAGGACAATATAATGCATGCAAAGAAAAACAGAAAGCAGACAGGTTGTGTACACTTCCTTTGAAGGTGCACTTCCCGTGGAGTATTGAATCATGAAATAAGGGACCCATTATATTATATAACATTTTTCTTCTTTTCTATATATTTAAGTTTTGTGTAACGAAGTAAAATATTTATCATATTTATAATGAAGCCAAAGAGATCAACTTAATACTTTGGTGGTAGTGGCGGGACCAAATTGGGGTGTGATTTTACTTTGGGTGGGATGATGTGAGAGCTTTACTACTTGTATACCATTAATTGCAATCTTTTTCCAGTAATAATGGGAGGTCTGATGATTAGTGAAGAAAGTGAGGTAGTTGGACGGAACTAAGATAGGTTTTGGGGCCAAAAAGAAGGAAAATAAAAAAGGAATATTATAAAGGGGGAAAAAAAAGAGGTTAATAGCGACGGTTGGGGTTTCATGAACCATTTTGTAAGTAGTGCTTTGTGAGATGAAAGGAGTGATCGTGCGATTTTGTGCTATTGGAGTTTCTGTTTGATGTGCGCTTTTTCTATTTTGCTTTTTTATGAATCATTATTTAGACCAAATCCCAACTCAATGAGAGTTCTTTTCCATTCTATATTAATATAAGATGGATATTAAGAAAAGGGGAAGCTTTCTGTTTTTTTTTTTTTTTTAAGAAAAACTAAACATTTTTTGTGGCTAAGGTAGGCCATATATATAGTGATATATTATTGTATATGGATTAGACTTTTTTCAATTTGAAATAAGGTTTTTAAGACCGTCTATATATCCTAGTTGTATGTGATTTTTTTTTAAATCTATTTTCAATCATATTCGGGTATAAGGAGACAATAATCATGTTCAACCTACAAAATATAGCTTAATTAAGAACATAAGAGATACAGAAGAAAACAAAAAGAGAACTTGGAAGAACAACTTAAGTAGATCTGATATTAATATGAAATGGTATATTGAGAAAGAAAACAAAAAAGCTCTCAAGTAGATTATATATATGATATGACAAACAATATAAATGCAACTTCCACAATTCACAATAGACCATTAGAACATCCCCGACCAAACTATTAATGATAATAATAATGATTCATATAAAACAGTATTAATGATATACTTATCATCTTCCATTAACAAGTTTTTGGTTGATGATCAGTATCTTCTAGTTTTGTCGTGACATTAAGACAATTTTTCACGCACCTTAGCTATGGGGTGTGTTAGGCAAAAGCATTATGATTATAATCTAAGAAATTTGCTTAATTAGCACAAATCGAGGCATGGACGACAATAGTGGGGGTTTCACTTTCACTTTCGAATCTCTTTAAGTGTTTAAAAGGAGGGGTATGGACCACACACAAAGCCATCCCCAGTATTACCATAGAAACCCCCTAATTTATAAATACTCAATAAAAATAAAATAAAATAAATAGTTAAAATAGTGCCAAATGAAAAAAAGTTTATTAAGTGTTATATATTATATATGAATAGAAAGTTTATTAAGTGTTATGTATTATATATGAATATAAAGTGGTCTACTTTCCTTCCCCTAATGCCCTTTCTATTCTCCAAAAGCCTCAAAAACTAACTAAACCCCCAAAGTTCACTAATTAATTAATCCCACCACCAAATCATCATATTAATATGCTACTATACCTTGTACCACACGGCTTACACGTAGCCCCCCCCCGCCGACGCAATCTAAGCTCTTCAATTAGGTAAACTGCATATCTGTCTCCCCCTACTTCTGATGATTGGTAATATTTAACTAATTAATATATTAATAGTTATATATTGATTATAATTCAAAACTTTTCGTTAACGGTCGGTTGGTTATAACCCATATGATTAGATTCTAAGATATTTTTGTATGGCTTGCCGACTTTACGGTACGGACCCAGGAGTAGGTTTTTGGTGGGGTACGTATACATGTATAATTTAATTTGGACAAAAGATATAGTACACAGATAATCAAATTAAAAATGTATGAATCTCTACGTATTTTTTTTGGTACCTAATAAAAGATCGAGTTAATCCACTTTTATTGGCAAACGAATTAGAATCGGCCAACGACACATACTCTTAGGCGTGCAACATGGCGTGAGGCTGAGGTTATCCTAACGTGGATTGGCTTAATGACACTCTATAGTTCTACATATTATATAGAATAGATCTATAGCTAGGAGAAGAAAAAGCTAGCTAGAGAGACAAAAAACACATTCTATAATTAAACCACCTTTTGTCTAGTATAATTAATTTCTTTTCAAAAGCCTAGGTTGATGTTGATGATCATGATATGATAGACAAACATTCCCTAGGCGGCCATGCCACCATATATAAATACCCATTGTAAGTCCCCTCTCTCTCAAATCTCAATACACATATATATATATATATAATTTACTATCATGATCATCATCTTCACTTAAAAGTTTTCCTCAAGGCAAAGTACTTCTATATACTTCAAAACAGTTTCTAGTATCTCCTTGTTGGTGTCCTCCCCTTGTGTACTACTCTCTACGGACTTGGGCCGGCCGATCGGGCCGGGCTTTCTTCTTTGCTTTGATGAATCTCTTATACAAAAACCAGCTAATATTAATCCTTTCTCTTTCATCGATATTATTATTCCGGTTTTACTCGTTGTTCAATAGTAGTACTAGTGTCTTGCCTCGTCTTTGTTCTAGTATTATTAGTATTGTTATAAAATGGGATTATATCAGCTGCAGCCGATAATTCGGAGCTACGATAAGCGAGTTGACAGAGCTCGAGTTGAAGATCTTGAACGAAGATGTGAAGTGGGTCCAACTGAACGAGTTTTTCTCTTCACGGACACTATGGGTGACCCCATTTGTAGGATCCGGAATAGTCCGATGTATAAGATGCTGGTAAGTATCTCTATCTATATAATATAGTTATAATTAAGTACATATATACACAAATTAATTTCTCATTTACTTCATGACTTCTAGCTAGCTAGCTTCTTTAATTTTTAATTTAAATGAAAAAAAAAAAAAGTTGTACACATAGGCATTGATTTGTATTGTCTCCATTGGTATCATATCGGATGAGAAATGGATAATCATAAGACTTTGGTTATGTGTAAAGAATTATTTTTATCATTATTATTTTTGTGATAGGTAGCGGAGTTGGACAACGAGTTGGTTGGGGTTATTCAAGGCTCTATAAAAGTGGTTACGATCAATAAGCCACCGAAGGATAATATAGCCACCGGAGCCAAGGTGGGGTACATCTTAGGGCTAAGGGTTGCACCTCATCAACGACGAAAAGGGATTGGTTCGAGCCTAGTCCGGGAGCTAGAGGAGTGGTTTGTGTTGAACGAGGTTGATTACGCCTACATGGCAACCGAGAAAGACAACGAGGCCTCGGTCAAGCTCTTCGTCAAAAAATTCGGTTACAACAAGTTTAGGACTCCGGCGATACTCATCAACCCGGTTCAAAACCGGCCCTCGCACATCTCGTCAAACGTCGAGATATCGAAGCTCAAGGTGGAAGAAGCCGAGTCTCTCTACCGGAAGTTCATGTCATCCGCTGAGTTCTTCCCAAACGACATAAACGACATATTGAGGAACAAGTTGAGCTTGGGGACATGGGTGGCCTACCCTAGAGGAGAGTCACTGGGTAATACTAAGAGCTGGGCCATGCTGAGTGTGTGGAACACTGGGGGACTTTTCAAGCTGTGGCTAGGGAAAGCTCCCTTATCGTGCTTAATTTATACAAAAAGTAGTAGAGTGATAAGTAGGTTATTCCCTTGCTTTAAGTTAGTGCCTTCCCTACCCGATTTCTTTGACCCTTTTGGATTTTACTTCATGTATGGAGTTCACTCGGAAGGTCCATTGTCCGGAAAGCTGGTCAGGAGTTTATGCCAGTTCGTGCATAACATGGCCATAGCGTCCAAGGATTGTAAGGTAATAGTGACCGAAGTTGGTGGTCACGAGTTCGAGCTGAGACATCACATCCCGCATTGGAAATTGTTATGCCCCGAGGACTTGTGGTGTATAAAAGCCCTGAAGAATAAGGACCATGAAGAGGAGAGAAATAAGGACCTTCTTGATCAGTTGACAAAAACTCCGCCATCAAAACCTCTTTTTGTAGACCCAAGGGAGGTATGATCGATCAATACATGCATGAATAAATGAATAAATATGTAAAAAATTTGAATACTGAATGATGTGACACTTGTTAAATTGTTAATTAATTTACTAGTTAAATACAAATTAAATGACGTTGTTTATGTTGCCACGAATCAATATTTGAAGAAAAATGCTGATTATGACGAACCATCTAGAAAATTTAATTTCAGTGGTGTGCTAATTTAGGCGTTAGTTAATAAATGGATTCAAGAAAGAAACCCTTCAAAAGCTAACAAAATGATATGATACTACGTCAGTCAAATTGTTTTTTCTAAACAGTTTGTTAACATATGTAGCATTATTCATATTTGAAAGTATCCAAAATTAACTGTTTGACGAACATATATATAGTATTACTATTTACCGTTACCAAAACCTATGAAAGAGTTTAACCTTTATTTCCGTTTAAGAATTAGAAGCCAAATTAACTAAATTAAGCTCTAATATACAAAACCCCACATGACGATGTTATTTTCCGGGTCTTACTTTACTTACTCTTCTGGTTGGGGCTTTTCACTTGTTCCTTTCAACATCGGTGACTCAAGATCTCAAAAGATTTCCTTAATTAGGTGCCACCCTCGGTGTCCCTTTTGTTCGCAAGATCCATTCGCGCCTTCATGATTCAGACTAATCAATAATCAATCCGAGTGGTCCAACTTTTGTCCCTTTTGGCGTAATGGTACTCCAAAATTTTTCCCAAAAAAAAAAAAAAAAAAAGAGGACCCTCCAATGCTTCTGTCGCGTCCCTTTGAAATAGACACTTAATTAACGTGATGCATGGTTTATTGGCAAGACAGAATTATCATTAATCATATATATAAATACACAACAAATATCACATCTAATTAATCATCAATATTAAAAATTTGGAAGAATATTCATTGTGCTAGACGTGCATAATATATGCAAGTTTGTGCTTGGAAATGAATGAATTGAGCGCCTTTATTTATTTCCTCCGTCGTACTTATGTATATAATCATGGTATCTATCTACCCAAATCCTGGAACCTATATGATTTTCTAGACCGAGTTGTTGTGGGAAATACAATGCTGGGTTAGGGTTTTAAGTATAGTAGTCGTAGTAATTATCACAGTTACACACTTTTATGATCAGTTTGATGTAGAGCTGTCAAACATGCTTGTTGTGGAACAGCCGATTAAACTTAAGCACAAACGTGCTTTCAAGTTTTATGCGCGTGGCACAAGCCACTTCTTAATTTTTTGTACAGTGCTAGCCCAAAATCTTAAATTACTAATTTGGTACAATCCATTAACTCATGCAATAATGTAGCGTGCTATGATTTCATGATGATGATCATATAGAAGATTAATGCACGACAGCGCAATAGTACTGGTGCATCACGCAAATCTCCGATCATTTATTGGTTGAATGTAATTATGAGGAGAGTCGCATAGGCACCTCTTATAAATTAACATACCAATCATATTGGGGTACTTTTCATTTAGGTACTGCTCACAAAAGCGTGTGTTTTGTCCTAATTCCGTTGAAAACGTTGCAGTGTGTAGTATGGTTTATGAGTACAGTTTAAGTAATATATGAGTTAAAGTGCTTGATATATATATATATATTTATAATTATAATTAAGAAAAAAAAACCAATTAAGTGGAAGACAAATGATCCTGTACCGCTCAAATAATATTTATCTTTACTCGTTCGTTGTTGTAACTCGTACGCATAATTAATGTAACACCGCGCCTGAAAACGGCATCGCATTAAATATTGTATTTACATTTTTTTAAATTACGTACTTTTATGGATATAACATCTGTATATATTATTAACTATCTCCGTTTTATTAATTTTATACTTACAGATTAATTATCGTGATGCATTAATATTGACACATGCACATAACTCATAGCATGAAAATAATAATATTGTTATTTTTTTTTTTTGAAATGAATAATATGGTTATTGTTTTAGCTAGAAAAAGAAGAAGAAGAAGAAGAGGAGAAAACAAGAACATAGAATTAAATTATTAGTGGGACATGATAAAGTCCTGAAAATATACCACCATGGACAGCAAACAGTAACATGTACCTCTTATAAGCTCGTGGTGGAGGCCAGGCCACTATCAGAAACCCTTTTCACACATATGTAAGTGTATATGTAAATCATGATGACCAGTTATTTTTTGGAGACGATATAATTTTATTTTTTTTAATAGTAACCGATATAATATATCGAGTCATCTTTTCTCATGATTTCACAAATTTCCAACCTATGTAGAGTCGGACTCTATACGGCCCTTTCGAGGTTCACAAGTTTACAATTATAATGTAGTACGACTTTTTGATTCTCGATCATAATGTAGTAAGATTTTTTTCCCCCCAGCTAAAAAAATAAGGCCCTTTTGTGTACTTGAGTAGAAAATTAACTTAGTTTGCAGTAGTAAGTGGGGCACATACATATACATAATTGGTACACCATTTATTACTCGTCAAATAAGCAATTGTTTTTCTCATGACTGAAAGATATATATATATATATATATTGCTCAGGCATATATATAGCTGGCCCAACCACGCACCACCCCGTGGCAGTTTAAGGTTTTTATATATATTTATATTCTTATAACTGCGCGGTTGAGCTAATATATATACACGGTTTATTTTTGTATAAATACCATAAGTTAGCTAGAGTTTGATTTGTCTATTACATTATTCAATCACGTTGTTGTTGGATTAATATTTAATACCTACTCATGTTGTCTATTCTTAGACGACATAGAACATCAACTGATTATAAATGCGCGACTATATATCTACCTCGAGTTAGTTTTAGGCGGGTCCTACTGGGATCCCAAAGAAAAATGAAGAGTTGACCCCAGGGTTAGACCGTGATTATTTTGATATCATTATAATAATAAATTTTTTTTTTTTTTTTTAAAAGTGGGGCTTAACTAATGACCTCCACTTATTACAAATTAAAGGAAAATACCTAATACTACCCAATTCCCACCCCACTCCATTAGGGATAATTGGCTTTCACGCCTACCCCGGTGTGACTCGAACCTAGGACCGAGATCCTAAGTAATGGATGCTCTTACCACTTGAGCTAATCCACTTCGTCATCATTATAATAATAAATTAGACGGTAAGATATACTCAAACTAATTAATCAAATTTTGAGTAAAATTAGGCACGAATTCAGTAGGTATTTATTTTTTTACTTATCTATAGATATTATTTTGCCTAATTAAAAATCATCACGCATATCTTTTTCATGGTAAAAATTGGAAAGAAAAAAATATTAAATAATGATTTTTTTTTTTTTCCAACTACTCAAATTATGATAGTAATTAGATAATGATCTAACAGCTAAAAAAATACCTATAAGTAAAAAAAAAAAATACATGTCTTTGAATATGAGATTGGTCCGTTGCGCGTTTTTGCCAATTCTAGACACTTATTTCTCAAACCAAAGAAATGTGTCCTAAATTGAAAAAAGTATGTAAAGGGGACGCATACTAGCATGAACAAGATTATATATGAGTCCATATATATAGATAGATTGATTTAACTACTACTTCCAATATAGTAAAAGAAAATAAATCCTAGGCTGCCATGTGTGGCAATAAAATGGTGAGTTCTTTTTGTTTTTCTTTGTTTTTTTTTTTCCTTGAGACTTGGAGAAAAAGTCAGGTTCGAACTCACAACTCTCAAATTAGAGGTGTGATTATCAGTTGTCAATAATACTTGCAATCACAAATGTGGACTATTCTAAGTTATCATTTTAGCGCTAATTAATCATTAATTAACTTATTTGAATATTCTTTAGTGTTGTCATGATCAGTAACATTGATGTGAATTTAAAGCATTTTCTTTGCTTCATCGAAGTGACAAATACAAGACAATTACTTTAAGTTTACGAAGAAAAGTAGCTATATATTATTCGCTTGATGTTATCTAACACGAATAAAGCGCATCAATTAGTTAGATACTATAAGGAAACGACACCACAAAGGGCAGATCGTACATACCTTTTTCAGTCATGACTTGCATATTCTTTCTAATACCTCTAATAATTCAATCAACTCCAAGAAATTATTAGGTACAAAGTCTAGTATTAAAAGACCATGTAGTTTAAATTCGAAAAAACGAACAGTGTTTCATTGGCATAGCTTATCACTAATCAGTTAGAGCCTATACTTATTAATAAGTCATAATGATATGGATCAGCTTAATTTTTCTGGTTTCACAAACTTCCAAGCTAGCTCCTTCGAGTATAAGGTGCAGTGGGAACCACTAATATTATGAAACAGTGTCCTCCACATTTTATTTATTATTTTTTTTTTTTTTTTAAAAAAGCTCCATAGGGTTGGACCACTAGATCAGGCGCAGCTTGCAGCTTGGGGTCATCAAAATCGGTCAGTACTTCAAAATTGATCGAAGAGGAAGATATATAAGTCACAGTAGCTAGAGCTGGACTGAGTATTTATATATATATATATAGATGTGTAAATATGTATTTAAATTGTGTCACACACAGTGATAACATCATACGTTGCTTTCTTTGACAAAAAATATCACTGCCAATTTTCTAAAGACAAAAGCAACACATAGTTGAACCGAGGAATCAAAATTTGAAGCCGCCCTCACCTTGATTGCTATAGCTTTACAGTTGTATTAATGGTATGTTAAAAATCGTCCACCTTTCTGGCCTAAAAGGTTTCACATGTCAGTGCCATACGTATTCTAAGTCCGTTTTCTGAGCCTGTGGTAAAAAATTGATACCAAAATATATATAAAAAAAAAAAAAAAAAAGCCATGTACTAACTATCTCCTGATGAGTTTTAGTTAGACAGGAGGCACGTGTTTTGAAAACTACAATATATATATATATGGACACCAATCCAGTAAGTATTTTTTTTTTAACCTATGGATAGGTATTAATTTGGCTAATGAAAATTTATCATGCACATTTTTTTATAATAAAAAATAAGAGAGAGAAATAGCATTAATGATGTACGTCTTTTCATGTATCTTATTATAGCCGTTGGATTACTATTAGATGATGATCCAATGACTAAAAAAAAATACCTACACATAGGGAAAAAAAATACCTACTATATTGGCAACCTATATATATATATATATCCGAGTTTCACAAAATAGGAAAAAAAACATTTTTATTACCTGTTTTGTAAATAGCCAATTCTCCGGTGCCTCACCCTCTAGTGCCTCACAAAAGGACAAAAATCAGAAAAGGTTGGTACTTGGAGTTGCAAGTCATGGCCAAAAAAGAACCGATAATTGGCCAAAAAAAATTATAGAAAAATATGAAAGTTACTTTTTCAGGGGCAATATTGTAAAATCAATGATATAAAAAAAATATTAAATTAAAAAAGTTAGGGACTGAATCATAAAATTACTACGAAATTACTATTCATTTTATACAAAATGACCATCTGGGCTTGAACAAATAATTAAATGACAAGTATCTTGCATTGAATATCAAATATTATGCATCAGAGAGCAAGTATTTTGATTCAAAGACCAAGTATTTTAGTTGTAATGGAATTTTTCAATATCACTTTAAGAAATTGATGTCGTTTCTTACTAATCTCCCCTATTAATTCATTTTTCTATTGAAATTAATAAATTAATTAAACTTATTCTTCTTAGTAATTAGTCCAATTAAATTCATGAATAAAGCAAATGAAATTAATCTCATATAAATAATTAGTAAGAGAAAATTGAGTAATATGTCACAAAATAAGTAAAATTAAAATTAGTGAGAAATTTAGTTAATTTGATGTTATCAAAGTATAACTGACAAACTGGGTGACTATATTAACTAGCTTAACGATATTACATAACTTGCCATGTTAAAATTAGAAACAAATTGAATACATCAATCTATTATCATTAACCCTAATCGCACGAAGAATATTAAGTATGTTACTTATACTAATACTATTGCATATTGTCTGATGCTAAAATTAGATTAAAAAATCTATGAATTTAGCAAAATATAGTGAAATTTCACATTAGTCTAATATAACTAATAATTATATTATAAAGATGGGGTTATAATACTTAGCTTGATACCATTACATATTGCATTATAGTGGAATTAGATTTAAATTGAATGAATTTAAACTTATTAGTGAGAAACGTAATTAATTTGATATGTATGAGTATCGTGACAAATTAAGTGATTAATGTAATTTGTATATCCTATTTACATATTGTCCTATGGTGAAATTAGTTTTAAATTGTATGAATTTGCACTCATTAGTGATAAATTTGATATTTTTAATATATATCTAGTAAAATGTGACAAATTAAGTATTGATTATATTAAAAAGTAGGTGATTATAATATATAACTTAACTCTAATCTATATTACTCCATAGTCAAATCAGATTGAATGATGTTGGACTAATTAATGATAAATGTAATTAATTTAACCTCTTTGAGTAATAATACAAAATAATTATTTATAGTATTTCGTACAACACTAATTATATATTGTTTCATAGTCAAATTATAAGTCATCATCAATTACATTACTTTATATAACATTAATTACATATTGAAAAAATTAGTGAGAAATTCAAGTAATTCAATACTTTGAGTATAATGTGACAAAGTAAATAAAGTATTTAATATAAATCTATTACAAACTGTCTCATACTTATGTGTAATAGAAAGTAAATGAATTTTGCTAAATTAAGCATAAGTTCACACTAATTGATTATCATTAGTCATAATCTCACTAAGTAGGTGTCTATAGTACTTATCATAACACTATTACGTATTGAACCAATGATCAAAATAGATACTAAATAAATGACTTTACACTAATTGGTAAGAAATTCTATTAATTTAATATTATTGAGTATAATATGATAAAGTACGACACTAGAGTACTTACTTTAATATTAGTGCATATTGTCACATTCTAAAATTATTTAAAAATAGAGGAAGTTTGTAAAATTTAGTGATAATTCAAATTGATCTAGTATTACTAATTATAATATCACCAAATAAGAAGGTATATATAGTACTTGTAATAATGCTAATACATATTCCATCATGATCAAATTAGATATAAAATTAATAATTGTGCAATAATTAATTATAAGTTTCATTAGTTAACATATTTGAGTTTATTATGACATAGTAATTATCTATGATACTTTGTATAATATAAATACATAATGTATAATGCTTAAACTAAATACAAAGTAGATGAATTATGTAAAGTTAAGTGAAAATGAATATTAATCCATCATCACTGCGTAATTAACAATTATTCATTAGAAATGATTAATTTATGGGTTGGGTCGATTAAGGACAATAGGCCATTCATAACGATCAATTTATGTAGTTTATTTGTTAGCCTCTTAGTATTTGTTATATCTTCTTAAGTCAGTTTGACCTAACCCAAGTAAAATGATGAGTTGGGCTGGTAAGCACTCGTGCTCACAATAGCCCTATTTAGCAAAAAATAAATGGACTTACCCTCATTTTTAATATATTTGAGACACTACTTTTAACAATGATACTATGAATAATATTATTTGATGATGCAATAACATTATAATAATCCTCATAATATTAGTGATATAAAGAACTTTAAATTATGCATAAAAAAATTAAATAATAATTTAGCATGTAGTACGTATCTTATATATACATACTAAAATAGAGTCACGCAATATAGATTAACTAATTTGTTTTGATATTGTTTAAAATAAATATTTTGAAAAATAGTAATCTATACTACCAAAAATTACTTATTACTTACATATATATATATATGTATCCACATACTAGAAAATCATAAAAAAATATTCTTTATAATATAATAAATTAATAATTATAAGCTTATGAAGATGGATATAAATTGAATAATAAAAAAATTAACTAAAATAACATACATTTTTATTGTTTAACAATATTAAATATTGCCTCATGGTCAAATTAGATATAAATTGAATAACTTTGAACTAGTTAGTGAGAAATATAATTAATTTAATCTCTTTGAGCATGAGGAGACAACACAAGTTATTATAATACTTAGTATAATGCTATTTACATATTATCTTATAGCCAAATTAATTTAAATTAAATAATTTTGCATAGAAACGAAATTAATTTAATATATTTGAGTATACTATGACAAGGTACGTGACTAGAGTACTTAGTATTTTTACAAATTGTCTTGTGGTTAAATTTTGCACCAGTTAATGAAAAATGACTAGAGTACTTAAAACACTATTACAAATTATCGCATAATTCAATTAGTTTTAAATTAAAGTACCTTGCACTAATTAGAGAAAAAATGTAATTAGTTTAGCATATTTAAGTATATTGTGACAAACTAACAAACTAACTTACTATAGTACTTAGTATAATACTAGTACATATCTGTCTCATGCTTAAAATATAATATAAAGTAGATTAATTTTGCTAAATTATATAAAAATTCACACTAATCTATCGTGATTTATTATAATCTCACTAAGTAGATGACTAGAGTATTTACTATAACACTATTACATATAGACTTATGATTAAATTAGATATAAAATGAATAACTTTGTACTAACTAGTGACAAATTTTTATTATTTTAATATTATTGATTACAATGTGACAAAGTAAATTATTAGAGTACTTGGTAAATACTATTGCATATTGTCCCATGCCAAAATTATTTTAAAAATGGAGAAATTTTATAAAATTAAGTAAAAATTCAAATTAATCTCATATCACTAATTATAAGTGACATGTCTAGCAATGTTACCATGTATATTCGTTTAAGTGGTTATACAGTTTGTGACATGTCTCCTAAGACTTAAAAGGGAAGACAGCTGGACAGTCTCAATTTCTAGTTTTCATTTTTTTTTTAATTTTTTTTTCTTATCTCCACCATTGCAAACTGCCACAGAGACCGCCGGTTGACTCCATTGTTTCCCTAAGGCTTCGTTTGGTATGCAGGATAGGATAGGATTGGATTGGACTATTTTAAAGGATTGGATTGGATTGGATAGGATAGGATAAGATGGAATTATAGTCCAATCCTATCCCATGTTTGGTATGCTACTTTTTGTTAGGATATGTGTGTTTCATAGTTTTAGGTAAATTACAAATTTTGAGGTTTGATTATTTAGAAAAATACCACTTTTGAAAATTAATTTAGAAAAGTATCATTTTTAGAAATCAATTTTGTAAAAATATCATTTTTAAAAACTTATTTACAAAGATACCATTTGTAAAAAAATATTTTGAAAAATACCACTTTTAAAACTTATTTATGGAAAATGACATTTTTTTTAAAATTATTTGCAAAAATACCATTTATAAAACATATTTTGAAAAATACCATTTCTGGTTTTACCACTTTTAAAAGTTAATTTCGAAAGTATCATTTATTACTACTTCAAAATATTCTATTTTTTTTAATCAAATTCATAATCCCTCCCAATCCCAATTTCTCAAGAGGATAAGATTATCCCCTTCTAAGGGGATTATTTTTGGAGTGGATTATTTTAATCCAATCCAATCCATCTCATATGCATGCACTAAACATGGGATTAATTTAATCCAATACAATCCCATCATTATCCTGCATTCCAAACGTGACCTAAAAGTAAAAGAGATTCTCGCCGGTTTTAACTTTGCCAAGAAATTCACATTCCTCTCTTTCTTTGGACGCTTGAAGATTGAAAAACGATTTAAACTAGTGGGATTTGGTTTGAGGCGTAAATTTATTGGGTTAGATTTTATTTTATTTTTTAAAAAAGGCTTTGATTTTTCTTGAAACTCAGGTTCTGAACTGAAATAGAGTACTATTTCTAAACATGAGCATGGACGAAAATATTAAAATGTTAATGTAGCGAACCGGGTATGTGTATTTCTAGAAGAAAAAAGCATGAAATTAGATCGGTGCACGTAATTTCAAATAGGTCTTTTTGGATCTATTCATGAGTTTTATAGGATTATTTTTTTATTTTAATTTGAACGCAAAGGTTCCAATTCTATTGAAATACCTGTTTAAATCTTTATATAAATAATAATAGACGAAGCTTGCTACTTTGTTCAGGTCAGTTGACTATTTTGAAATTCAGAATTTGGGGCAAAAGGACGAAGAAATCAATAGACTAAAAGAATGAATTAGAATCTAAGCGAAGATTTGGAGGAAAACTTTCGCCGGAGTCCGAAAGTATAAAGCCGTGCCGTGTTTTTGTTTTTTTCAGGGTTTAACATTTTACTTGTCTTTTAAATTTTTAAAACAAGAAAAATAAAGACAACATGTGGACCCCACTGTAAATGAGAAGCCAGATCAGCTCAGACAATTTCTCGTTCAGGATAAATAGCGTTTTTGTTTATTAAAATATTCAGAATACTATCCGGTTACAATTTTTTCCTCAATTTGTCTTTCAAAATACCCTTTACCAACGGCCCCTGATTGATAGCCATTAGATCACGTAAATGTTACTTTATAAACGATCCAACGACTATAAAGTCTACGAGTCACTAAGTGCCTCAAAATGAAGTGAGGCACCGAAGTAGTGCCCTTTTTAAATATATAGTTATACTTTTTATCCTAAAACGTAGGAGATATAAATTGCACTAGAACAAATGCTGTGTCTTGTAAAAAATGTAAGGGATATATATATGGTTGCCAATTCAATAGGTAATTTTTTTTACCTATGTGTAGGTATTTTTTTTTTTAGCCGTTGGATTATGATGTGCATAATAAATTTTAATATAAAAAATGTGCATAATAAATTTTAATTAGCCAAAACGATACCTATATATAGGTGTTAAAAAAAATACCTACTACATTGGTGCCCTATATATATAATTATGGCCTTCTCCCAAAAAAAAAAAAAAATCTAAATCATCCTAAAAAAAAATAGCGAATTAGATTGACTATATTTACGAGTTTGCGAAGTATACCCATGCAAGAAAGTGGGAGACGAAGTTAATAAGGATACAAAAAAATATTTTCTACTTGCCTATCCAAAGGAAGAGAAGGGCTACCTTCTCTATAGACAATCTACCAATACTACCTTCATCAGCAGAAGTGGAGACTTTCTAGAGGATGAGAGAGAAGTCTGTCAAGAAAACGATGAAGAGAGAGCTTATGATCTTCATTTCTTTTCTTAGTCTTTTGAGTTGTTAGTTGAGCATTTAATTTTTGTTTTTATTAATTTCGGTCATTTGGAACATTCTTGGGCTTTTTAATATGTTAATTTGAGTAGTTGCTTTTTGGACAAGTGGGAGATTGTTGGGATATTTGTCCTAAAAAACAAATTTCCAACTTTACCCTTTTAGTGTAAACAACTTTCTCTTATATGCAATTATGATATTTGCTAGATTAAACTGTCTCAGTTGAATAGTTTATTTATCTGAAAAAGATTCTATGACTTTATTTGTGTGTAAAGAAACAAACATAATTAAGTGTTAATTATGGAGACTGTTTCTTTATCTAAGTCTAAATTAATTAGTTCAAAATATGTAAATAAAGATGGAATACTTTATTTACTAAAAATTGTAGTGTTTGTCTATCTCAATGGAAATGATGTGTCTCAAATCATTGAAGTGTCTGACTTCTGATAGAAATATTAGTGCAACATAAATAAGTTATGTGTATTGAACTGGACCAGGTAATATAAAGAATTGGAATGCCGTAACTCAATTCCTATATTACTACAAACTAGCTCTTAGCATGTAGATTTTAATCCTTGATGTTTAACTGGACTTACTTTCATGGGTTATAGCCTTTTGATTTGTTAAAAGACTAACCTCTATGAAATAAGAGGCGAACTCTGGCATATTGGAGGTTATAGCTTATGAATTGATGGGAATATTTAAATCTAAGATCTTGGTATTCACTTTGTAAATTAGTAGATAATTTTGTCTAAATGGACATTAAGAACAAAATTATCGACAACATTATTCCTTGACAGAAAGATGATAATTTAAAGGTAAATATGTGTTGGAGGAGTATTACGATAATTTCACCTATCCAACTACGGCATTGTATAGGGATTCTATGTGTGGTATAGAATATGCTAGGTAAATCGGTTAATCAAGGCTAGTTGATTAAATCTCTATAAAAGGCATGACATTTAATCTAAGTGTGCAGTATTAGGCCTTTAATAGAGTGTCCTTTTTACTAATAGTATTTATATAAATACCATAATAGGAGTTATTATGTATTTATCATACTATTGGAGTTTAGATTATTTGGATCCATTAGGTCCCTTGTCTAACTCAACTCATTAATTGATTGGTGGTATTAGTAAAATTAGTTTCATGAAACTGTGTAAAATAATGATTCTAGACAGAAGTTGGTATTTTTATAAATAAGTTTCATAAGTTGGACATATTTATAAAAATACACCCAAAGCCCAAATTAGAGAACATGCCCAATCCTAGTTGGACTGGGATTAGCAGTTTTGGGCCCCATATATATAAGATATATGAGAGAAAAAATTGCATAGTAGCCTAAGAATGCTACACGTGAAACACAGAGGGAGAGAGAGAGAGAATTCGGCCAAGGCTGAGAAAGAGAGGAGAGAAAAAGTTTTCTGCAATCTCAAAGTCTCATCTCACATCCCGGTGATCCAAAGGATCAAGAAGGTATTCTTGATCGTTCTCCAACATAGGATTCAACTTGGTGCCCACTCGTATTAATCAAGAGCAAGAGCATAGACAAGATGATCTAGAGTTGGAGATTTGATCACCATTAATAAGGAGATCAAGAAAGAGCACGCTACAAGAGGTAAACTCTAATCTCATCTCTAGGGTTTATATATCTAGATTTGATTTATGTTATACATGATCCTGTATATAATATATGCATGTTCTATGGTTATGAAAATTATTTTCATGAAAAATTTTAAAACCTAAATCCGCTAACTTTTCTGCTGCGTTCATGATGTGATCATGTGTTTTTCCATAGTTTGTATGCATGTATATTTTTCCTAAGTGTTAGGTCAAATTAACTTCAATTTACCTCTAAATCAAGTACGTTTCGACCTCAAATAATTGTGCATTTTCAAGCGTTTTTGATGGTTTGATGTGTTTTTATTTATTTTTGTAATTTTTGTGAATAAATGAGAATTAAGGTGAATTTATACCTCAAATAGGTTTCAAACTATCTAGATTGAAGTTGGATCTGATACAGAAACAATGCATTAAACTTGAGGTAAAACGGTGCTAAAACGGAGAAATGACGCACCCAGGAAGCCATAGTGCGCAACAGCGTGCAATAGGGCACACAGCTGTGGCCCTAGGAGGTGCCCCTGCGCCTCTAGGTAGAAAAGGGCATGCAGCTGTGCCCCTGGGAGGTGTGGCTGCGCCTCCCCCACTGCCCGGTGGTGCCCCTATGCTCCTGGGTGGTGCGACTGTGCCCTTGACATGTCCTGGACATGTTTTTGAGCCCTTTTAATAAGTTTTGATGGCCCAGATTGCTCCTTTCTCATAATCCAATAATAGAAACTTATCCATCCTTAACTAGTACTTGAATTTGACTTAGAACAAAGCTTAAAAGGGGAATAGAGGCACAAATTTCAAGTGTAGAAAATTAGAGAGAAAAATACACCAAATGCCAAAGTACACAGAAGCATGCAATAGGGCGCGCAACTGTGCCCCTATAAGGCCTTTGTGCCTCTAGGGAGAAAGGGGCATGCAGCTATACCCCTACCCAGAGGTGCCCCTGTGCCCTGAGAGGCACGGCTACACCCGAACGCATCATGGACGTGTTTTTGAGCCCTTTTAATGAGTTTTGACGGCCCGGATTGCTCCTTTCTCATAATCTAACAATGGAAACTTATCCATATTTAAGTGGTACTTGAATTTGACCTAGAATGAAGCTTAAAAAGGGGATGGAGGCACAAATTTCAAGTGTGGAGAATTGGAGAGAAAAACACGCCAAATTCCTAGAGAGAAAAACTTGGAGTTAGAGATTTCTTGAAGAATTCTTGAGAGAGATTCTTAAAGACTTGAAGACTTGAAGTTGATTTCTATAAGATTTTTTTCTTTACCTTTCTCTCTACCCTAATCTCTCTTGAAGTTTGTATTGGGCATATTGTGAAATCTTATTTGGATATTATGAACTTCTTCTTGAGATTAATAATGGATTCTACTATACTTATTTATATTTGATAGTTAGGATTTATTTTATCCTTTGTAAAACTTTGTTTTGATTATTTTATTTATTATTGGTCTATTTTCTATTTTTAATCCATTTTTGCTTCTCCTTACTCATCGCTTCTAATTTATTTGGCCAATGACTTAGCTGACTTTAGGATGTGATTTTGATGCTCGGGAGAGATTAATCTCATAACCTAGAATTGAGAGGCATATTTTAGGTTGGTGTGAGACTGAGAAGAGATCAATGCCTAGATAATCACTAAGAGAATTTGGGTAGTTTGAGTTATTATGAGACTGGGAGGTGAGCGATACATTAACTTCTATTTGAGGGTTTGAATTTAATGAACACTTAATTAACCGAGTTAGATAAGGATATCAATTTAGGTTAGTTAGGTGTATTACTTTATTTAACACTCATGAGAGGTAATGAGGTGAGGTTAGATTCCTCTATTAGTGAATTAAATGGAACTAGACCTGTAATTACTCAATTTGACAAACTTATGAGTAATTAGGCAATCAACTCCTAGTACATTAGTGCATAGTTTTATCCGTATTTTATTTAAGTTTTATTCTTTTTGTCTTTGTTTTTATTTGTTTATTTTTGTATTCATTTAGTTTGTATGTCGTAATAAAGTCAGGTTGCGATAATTATAGTACTTAGCGATAGTTTAACACCCAATCTCTGTGGATCGACCCTTCTTGCCGCTATACTAGCTAGTTTTAATTTTTATCAGGGCTCACTAGCTAGCTTTATGATCCATTTATGAGTTATTTGATTTGCATGTGTTTGAGTTCCTTTGTTTATTCACCATTTGGGTCTTTCAGCTAGAATAAGATGATGGGACACTGTATTCTACCATAAAAAGTATGAAACATCATTTGTTGGTTTAATATATTTTTTTTACTGGGTAATATCTCATGGTTTTGAGAGATCAAATCTGACTAATAAGGAATAAAAAATCACAAAAAAATTGAAAATTCTATTTAATAAGAGCTTTTCATATCGTATCAAGACTCATATGAATGAGAATTAATATTAGTCTAGAATAAGAAAGGAAAAGAGCTCAAGTTAAGATACTAAAGTTTGCACCGTTTAATAGTTTGAGAATATGAGCAAGAATGATCCATAGTCGAAATATTCATCACACATTAACAGTAGAGATAATTTGTACAAACCATATCCAATCTTGAAATAAAGCTTACATAACTATAAATAAAATTCTAATTACTACTTAAGTCCAACACCAACAAATCTAGTAGGAATTACCAAAACAAAATAAATACTAGTAAGCCTTAAAAGTTAGCAGTTAAGCCTCCTTATCCAAGTCACACTGAATACCACCTGAGGGGAAGGAAGTGGGATGAGCTAACTATTGGGAATATACCCTAGAAAGTAGTTTCTTTGTTTGGCATTTTAAGTAATATTTATTGGATTTAAGTGTTATTTATTTGTTGTTAATAAATTCTATATTATGTCCCAATTATATATATATATATATGATTTTATATTTTTTGTAATGCAAATATCTAAAAATTTTTATGACTAATAATGAGTAATAAAGAATTGTTCGTGTGCAGTGTTCATATGTGGGAGACTAAATTCTTTATTTCATTATGTCTAAATAAAAGTTTATATTCTGCAAATAAAGATAGAATACTTTATTTTGCCATAGAATATAGTGTTTGTTTATTTCAATGGAATTGATAAAGTTTCCAATCATCAAAGTGTTTGACTTCAGATAGAAATACTTGTATGTTATAAGAAAGTTATAAATGCATTGAACTGGACCAAGTGAAAATAGAATTTGAGGTTAAGTATCGTAACTCAATATTCTATCCTTCACTAATCTAGCACTATTGTAAGCTTATCTTAATCCTAGTGGTTGTCGGACTTGTTTTCATGAGTTTTATCTTTTTTAATTACTAAAGGACTAGTTCCGTTCTATAGCTCAAACTCTGGTATCTTAGAAGATGAGATTTGTGAATTGACGAGAACGCATTTTATGATTTAGATACCATACATATAATGTCACTTTATGTTTTTTCAAGGACTTGGATAATAAAAACCAGGCGCCAGGTATTCGCTTTATGAATTTGACTGTATTTGTATGGACAGATACAAATATCGTAGTCAATTATTATCCATTAGATGAAAAATAGTAACTCAAAGGTAAATCTGTACTAGAGGGGTAATACGACAATTTTACCTCACTAGTTGCATCGGAGGTATATTTGCAGATATAGTATATACTAAATGGATCAAATTAATTAAAGTATTATTTAGCTTTACAAAAAAATATATGACATTTAGTCTAAGAGTATAATATTGGGCCTATAATGGAGTGCCTCAATATTAATAGACAAGGTCCAATCATAATTAAGAGTTAATTATGATTATGAGTGGCTAGCCCATTGGAGCTTAGACTATTTGAATCCATAAGGTCCCGTGTCTAGCTCGAGAAAATGACATGGGTAAGACTAACTTAGGTCAAGATGACTTTTTTGTGTATTTTTTTAAAAATGACATTTTTAGGAGTGTCAAAGACGTCTTGACCTATGGTCAAGAACTTTTTGACCATAAAAAACAATTATTAGGACTTTCTTATGACCATAGCTCAAGAAGTTCTTGACACTCCTAAAAATGTCAATTTTAAACAAATGCATAAAAAAGTCATATTGGCCTAAGTTGGTCTTACTCATGTCTTTTTCCAGTCTAGCTCACACATAGTCTAATACTAATTGAATGGTCAGTTGAGTCCAATAAGCTAAATAGGATTTACACCTCTCTAATACTTAAGAGAAAAGTTCTTCTAAGACTCTGTACAGTAGCTACACACCTACTACAGTTACAGAGACTGTGAATTTCAAAACACAGAGAGAAAAAGAGATAGTGGGAGAGATGAGCTGCCGCAAGAGAAATTCAGTGTTTGTTCATGACCACTGAGGGAGAGATACCCATGGTCGTAGACGTGCAGTCAAGAAGAGGAAAAACGTCTTCCGCATCGTTCCGCTCATCTCTCGTCGGGAATCAAGAAGGTGCCCGCATACTGGATCATTCATTGGGCTTCGGAGAATAGACGAGAAGGCTCAATAGTTGTGAAGCGCTTCCAGGTTTTATCTAAACTAAGATCTATGAATTAATTTATATTAGATCAACGATCCTATTTATTTTGTTTTGTAAATATTCAAGAAAAATTTTAAAATACTAATTCCACTGCGTTCTTGATTTGTTTACAAAACTACAGAAATCATTTTTGATAAAATCATTTTTCGAAATCATTTTTTAGATTTTCCTTCACTAACGCCCAATAGAGAAATGATCATGAGTTTTTATAATAAATAATGTATTTATTTTCATAAATTTCTTCATGATTAGTTTTCCTTATTTCAAATATTTTACTAGTTTCTTAAACAGATTTATCAAAATCCATGTTCACAAAACCAATATCAAAACATATTTCAAAACATAGTACAGACCATCTAAGTCCAACATAAATACACTAACTATTGTCTAGTTCCATAGTGCCTAGATTTTTGACATACATGAGTTCTGTATCATCTATATGATGAACGAAAATTATTACAGTGTTCTACGAGACGCCGTGATTCCGACAGCCGCATGAGACAATATGCAATATAATTGTGTGATATGATGTGGATATGTACATTTTGTTATCAAATCAATAAACTAACTATGCAGTGATTCTCATTCATTCAAAATCACGAATTTAAATCAAATCACGTTTTTCGTAATATTTAAATCACGAAATTTAATTTAATTTAAATCAATTCAAACCATTTATGATAAATTAATTTAAAAGTAAGTGATCGAGTCCCTACCTCAATTGAGTGTAATAATCCTCTATAGTAGTTTGTGAAAATTTCTGTGAGTCATTCGGAAGTCCGTTAGGCAAATTAGTAACCAAAATAGCTTGCTTCAGAAAATCACTTTTCCAATGGAGTCTCGAATGGGAAAACAGATGTTACCAATAAATTTTTAGTGTCCAAAATAGCTAGGAAAAATATCACCAAAATAGTGACCCGACTCACGACAAGCAAAATGAGACTATTCACGAGCCTTGTGGCTCGAAATTCGTGCCACCTCGAAACATATTGATATAATACGCTAAAATTCATCTCTTGATCTCACTGAATCCGATTTTGAGGTGAAAACTTTGTTTCGAGGCTCTGAACCTTAAACAGACCTTAAAATCTAAAAGTTACAAAAAATACTACTTTTCTAAAGTATTTAGAAAAATATCATCTTTTCTGAATATTTATAAAAATACCACTTTTTGGAAAATATCAATATCTTAGAACTATTTAAAAAATATTACTTTTTCTCAACTCAGACCGAGGCCCTATACCACACTTTTGGCCCAATTCTTTATCAGATTACAAAAATATCATTTTCCGGAAAGTATTTGTACAAATACCAATATTTCTAGAAATATTTATAAAAATATCACTTCTTGCCATTTTTTATCCATAGGCCTGAGATCAAATGGTCCAATAATTCTCATGGTTACAAAAATACCATTTTTGTTTGAATTGGGTTACGAATATATCAATTTTCTATTTTCTTTATTAAAAATGATATTTTTGTAAACATGGTCCAAGGTTATTAGACGTTCGGCCCAACAGTAAGTCAAATTTCAAAAATATCATTTTTTCTTATCGAAATTTCTCATAAATCGGGTCTCAATTACACACATCTCAATGAATCCTTTTTATACCTCAATTCACGTAATCTCCTCATGAAATCCCATAGCCAATAATATGCATACTTCAAAAATAATTATATAAATGTCATAAATCTTAATATAAACACTATTCAAGGTTACGACATCTTATCGAAAGAGTTTCGATTCCGAGGAATGGGCGTACAATATTGAGGATGACAAACTAAGCCCAATCGTACTGCGGTATAAAGGTTCGGTGTTCCGACGGAGGCGACTCGTCAAATACGGTGGGGAGACATTATATTCTCAACAATCGTTTCTCGTCCTCGTCAGCTTTGGAAGTTTTTCAACCAAGTCTAACCAAGAGTGTTTAGGTGGGTGGCCAAGAAAATGGCTCAAGAGAAGTTGATCTAATGTTTGTTGAGTTCTTGTCGAGAGAGGATATACAAAGAAGATGAATAAGAAGGAGATGATGGTGATGGTGGGGAATAGGGTGTCTCGTGCATGAATTATGAGGATAAAAGGAAAGGAAAAGAAGAAGTGGGAGTATGTGGAGTTGTCGGGGAATGACATATGGGTGTGTTTTTTTTTTTTCTTTTCTTTTTTTTTAAAGACTATTAAAAATACCAAAATACCCCTATAAAAATTGGTTTTTACAGAATTTATCAATTATCAAAGAAAGTCATGCATGTTTGTGGAATAATCACTTCAATATATGCCAAAAGAAATTCTGAATTTTGAATTATTTATTGACATATTCAATTTCTCCTATTCCTTTTTTCTTCAATATGAATATAGGAACGTAGTATATTTTTATTGGTTCTTTAGGTACCAAAGTATTATGGATAGAAACCAAAAGTCTACAAAGAAGATTTCTAGTCTACAAATTAAGTTTTTGTTAAGCTGACAGGCATTTAATGAATTTAAGACCAAAGCAACTGCGCCATATAACCGTCTACTCACAATAAATGCTTTGACTTACAATGTTTGGGCAATAAAACCATAAAACTGTATTATTTTCTATAATTTAAGAAAATTAAAATAATTTTAGTAATAGGTTACCATTATTCCTTGGTTAACTTTTCAAGAGTTTCACGGTAGAGAGACAAAAAAAAATTACAAATATACAGTGCAGCAAAATAATGAGTTTACTTACGGGATACGATTGTCATTTGGAAAAAGTTAAAAAGCGTGGAAACGAAGGTAATGTTATAGATAACTGTTTATCTGAGTATCTCGTTAAACTGGTGTAGTGGTCTGGCAGCACATCTTGCAACCATTCCGGTCAATGGTCCAAATTATGATGTCATGCTTTTCTCCTTTATTTTTTATTTATTTTTTCTCCTTTTCCATTTCTAATTTTTTTTCATTAAATTTTTTCTCTTTTTTCCGTTTCTAATTTTTTTTCATTAGCTTTTATATTCTTCCGTTTATTTTCACATTCATTTCCTTTTTGTTTTTTAAAATTCGTTTTCCCTTTAATTTTTTTCTTTTACTGTTTTTTAATTATTTTTTCGAAAAAAAGAGAGTTACTAACTCTTTATTTTTTTTTTCATTTAAGGATAAAAGGAATTCTTTTGTCTTTTTTTTGTTACCACTGTAGTTATTTGATTACTGATTACCACTTTAATTATTAGTTTCACTTTAGTTATTTGTTTTTAGTTACCCTTTTGGTTATTAGTTTCTAGTTACCATATTTTTTTAACCATTATGGTTATTAGTTTTTGATTACCACTTTGGATATTAGTTTCTGGTTACAATTTTGGTTATTAGATTCCGGTTTCTTATTACCACTTTATTACTGGTTTTTGGTTATTACTTTAGTTATTAGTTTCTAATTACTACTTTAGATATTGATTTCTGGTTTCTAGTTACCACTTTTGTTTTGTTGGTTACCATTATAAGTACTAGTTTTAGATTACCACTTTGGTTATTGGTTTCTGATCACCATTTTATTTATTGGTTTTTAATTATAGTTACTACTTTTTTCTTTCTTTTGGGTTACTAGTTTCTGATTACCACTTTGATGTTATTTTCTGGTTACCATTCTAGTAATTGATTTTTGGTTACCACTATGATTAATAATTTATGATTACCACTTTGTTATTAGTTTTCAGTTACCACTTTGGTCATTAGTTTCTAGTTAGATTAGGTTAAAGTGGTATAATTAAGAAGCTTATATAAAATAGAAATAAGTTATCAAGTTGGTTACTAGTTATTAGTTTCTATATAGTTATTGGTTTTTTTAGCTACTGGTTTTCGGTTTCTCCAATTATTGGTTACCAACTATAATAATTTAGTTACTGATTTTTTTGGTTACCATTAATTTATTTCGATTGCTATTTATTGTGATTATTAATACTAATATGATTTCTGATTTCAAACTACCAATTTTATCAGTGATTGTTACAGTAACTAGTTATTAGAAACAGATAATAATTAATTATTAGTTACAAGTAACCAATTATTGTAACCAATTACTAATAACCACTAGTTACCAGTTTCTAATACAGTTTTTGGTTTCACCAGTTACGAGTTTCTAATTTTTCTAGTTACTAGTTATTAATCAGTCACAATAATTTGGTTACTAGTTTTTTTAGTTACCTTTCACTAATTTAAATATTAATTATTTTGGTATATTACTAATTTGGTTACTGATTTCAAACTAATAGTTAATTATACAGACCAATGATTGGATGTCAATAACCATTGGTTACTAGTTAATATCATATTAAAAATATATTTAACCAACTAGCTAAAGTACCACATAATATAAGAAACAAGCTAAGGCTTCCGCTCAAGATGGAACTTCTTCTAACTAAATTATACAAGAATCAAAAATGAAAAAGTATGCAATCTCATGAGCAACATTCTTACAACAGACATTAATATTACACAGTAAACATATAACAACTTATAAAACCTTCCTGATCATAATGGTTCCTAACTCTTCCAAGAAACATTAAAAAAATTCTAATTAAAGCACATAATTAAGAATGAAATAAAAAATTGCCAAACAAAATCATGCTCTTTAAACTTAGTCCTATAAGATATTTGCAAATTTTTATCTTTCATTATAATTTTTTTTCATTTTTGTTGTTTTTCATATGACAGAGAACAATTATTCTTCAAAATTCAGTTATATCTATCAAACTTTGTTTCTCATAATATTTTCTCACAACAATAACTCCAAAAAGCTCCATCAGCCATTGAAAAAAGTGACATACTTGACTCTATTTTCTTCCATAATAACTTAGGACCTCAGCTACAGCTAGCAAACAAAATAAAGCTCCTTCCACGGTTCACCATCATTTTTTGTCTTCTTTATCTATGCATCTCCATTGTTCTACTAGTAATGAAGTTCCAAAAAAAACAAAACAAATTTCCAAAATTAAAGTCCCCCGCTATATTTCATTTCTTGATCGGTCTACGACAATATATAAAAAAAGTTTAATTTGATTATTTTTCATCTTATACAATGGCCAATGGTAATTTACTCTTTATATATTTTATAAATATTTAAGAGTAATTAATATATTTGTCTCTTAAAAATATTGGTTTCTTAAAAAAAAAATCAATTTTATACTAATTTAATTATTTTTTTAACTTTTATAATGTGTAGGGGTAATTCTATATGATGCTAATTTCATTCCATTCCACAATAAACCAAACACAATAATATTTGATTCAGACACTGATTTCAAAATATTAATCAACTAAATGAATCAATTTTCTATTCATTCCATTCCTATTCTCATTCCATTCTTATTACCGTTATAATTCCTATTCTATTTTTACTTTGCAACCAAATGCGTATTACAAAATAGAAAAGAATGAGAAGTGCTAGGAAAAAAAAATGAATAAGGACTGCGTTTTACAAAATAGAAAAAAGTGAGAAGTGCTAGAAAAAAGAAAAGAAAAAAAAGAATAGGACCTAAGTGATAGTGAAATGTTGACAATCCCAGCTAATATTAACATTTAACAAATGGTCATTTTTCAAATGTTATGAAAAAAATTTGTAACATGATCAAGTTAGTAAAAAAACTACTAAAATAAGTCAGTTTTGAATATTTATATTAGCATATTAGTTTATGGAAAAAAAAAAAAACTTATATTTTGATAAACTTAATATAGAATTGATATACTAACCCATAATAATTGTTAAAACTGATACAAAATTGATCGACTAATAAACAAAAATTGATATTATTATATAAAATTGGCATATTAATGCTCTGGTTTACTTATAAAATTGATATTAGAAAAAATTCATCTACTAAAACACGACTATTTTGCAAAAAAAAAAAAAAAAAAAAATGGAAAAAAAAAAGAGAAGATAACAAAAACGGACATTTAATGATTAGGCCAAAAAATAGCTATTTCTTAAAATAAGGTAAACTATTTCTTAAAATAAGGTGAAAAAACTGACATTTGTTATAAATACTCGAAGAAAAAAATAGGCAGAATTTAGGGTGGGTGACACCTTTTTTAAATTAGTATTAGTTAATGACCTTATTTATTAATTTATAGCTTAATAAGAGTTAATGTCCATTTGTTAGTTATAGAAGTTTTAGTCTCCTTTTTCGTCATTCTATCATTTTTCTTTTTCTTTAATAGCTTAACGTGTATATGTCTAGAGATTAATGTCTATTTATTAGTTAAGAGGTTTTAAAATTATTTTTTAAAACTTTCATTAGTTCATGAAATTGTAGAAAATTAACTTTACTCTATTAACGGGAAAACAATATTAAAGAATAGATCACTTTTTTTTTTCCCTTAGTATATCCATCTATTTACTTAATGTATCAAAATAAATTTTTTCATATATACTAATATGTCATTTTGACTTTTGGTAGATATCTTTTTAGTCATAATATATTATTTTTATGAGATTCGTATATTTGATCATATTTTATGAAAAAAAAAATTGCAACAGAACCATGTATGATGAATGAAATCTGAATTACATACTGAAAGTCAATATCGCCTTAATTTGATATATTTGAAAATATACTAAATAAAGAGTTTAATATACCAAGAGAAAAAAATTGAAGCTTTGAACCTAGCTAAACCAAATAATAACATAGCTACAATCATCTAAAATGTCACATTATATAATTAGTTATGACAAACTACTTATCAATGTGGTATCATAAAAAAATAGACCTTACAAAAGACTGATATACACTGAATAAAAGTAATCGTCCATACTAAAACTCAATATCGGGTAAATTGGTATATTTGGAAATACTCAAAGTAAACGGCTTGATATACCTAGAGAAAAAAAAAAATGATTACTCTTTCATGGTAATTGCATATTAATGGTAGCAAAGTTTATCTTTTGTAGTTCCATGAACTCATAACATTCAAAAACAATTTAAAAACCTATTGACTGACAAATGGACATTAATTTAACCAAAAAATTGTGTTTTGATAAGAATAATTCTATTATATATTTTCAAGGCTTCTTACAAAATTCCAAGTACAAAGTACTAAAAGTTGAAAAATCCTGGATGTGTTGAGTTTTTTGAAAAATATTGGATCGATTTAGAAAAATATCACTTTTTAAAAATAATTTTTAAAAAAATAATATTTTTAATAAATATTTATAAAAACTATTTTTTCTTCAAAATTGATATTTTTTAATGGTACTCGAGGTATTATAGTTTTAGAATATTTGAATATTTACTAATACTAATGTTTGGGCCTAAACAGAGACATATACTTATTCAGCCCTTAATTTGATAATACAAAGAAAATTTAGGATGTATAACCCGTTTTTTTTTTTTTTTTAAATTAGTTTAGAAAATTTATTTTTGGTTTTTTCTTTGGTAAGTAGTCGTTGGTGATCATTGTTTTGGGTTTTATGTGGTTAAGAATTGTTTATATGTTGCAAGTGAATGAGAATTCTTAATGAGTTTTTGAAGAGTTTGCTTAGTTTTTGTGAAATCGTTTCTATATTCCTTATTGGGTTTGGTTGTGGTGGAGTACTCGATTTATTAACCATGCTGAAATTCCAAAAGTTGCCTAGTTTTGTATCCAGTAGGAGGGAATATATCATTGCAGGTGGGAAGTTGAGTGCTTGATAAGAGAAGCTTGGTTGTGCCTTTTTTTTTTTTTTTAGTGCCTTTGAATTGAGTTTTGACGGTCCAATGGTGATGGTGGAGCTGGGAAAATGTTGATAGAAGTCCAAGACTGGGCTTTTGGGGATATTAAACTAAAACTAATTTTCTAATCTCAAATTTCACGTTGTTTTGACGGTAAAATTAATGGTTTAGAAGTTCACGAGGAAAATTTGGAACTTTTCATAATTGGGGATAACTTGAGACACAGTACATAATTTAAGTGTAAAACATAAAAAAACCTCAATGTAATTAAAAACTGAATAAGACGTTTTTGTATTAGGTGTAAAAACAAAATGTTTACATTTACTAGTCCATAATTGAAAGTTAAATGGAATTAATTTGCTGATGAATTAGAAAGTTAAGTTAATTAATTAGAACTTAAGGATTTCTTTTTTGTGTTTACTTAAGTGTGTTTGGTGGACAATACTAAAGGAAGGGACCGGACTAAATAGTCTAATCCTTTGTAGCCCTTGTTTGACCCTTAAAAATGGTGATAACTATTTTATGAGGGGACACAATAAGGGCTTTGGTGTAGGATTATTTTAACCCTTGCGGAAAATAAGTTAAAATAATCTTATCCTATTCCTCAAAAAAAAGCATGAACCCCATATTTCATTTTCTTATTTTCTCTTTTTTATTCTCCAAATAAAAATGAGATCCACATCATTTAATATATTTGTTTTACACATTCTCTAAATAAAGTGGGCCTTATTTATATTTTCATAGTACTCTTTTTAAATCCCATCTTTTAATCTATGGTTACACTAAACAATTTTTAGTACTAACATAAGCCAAGTTAACCAATACAATCCAATCCTTTTAGTACTAACATAAGCCAAGTTAACCAATACAATCCAATCCTGTCTACCAAACGGGGTCTATACTCTTAGAAAGTGGGATGCTGATAATTCTGATTTACTTAATAGCCTTCATTGGACAGCGCACAAGCATTTGGGCTTACACAAAAGTTTGCCTCTTACGACCCATCTGGGTCACACAATGGCAAATCTCCTATATATAGATATAATATTGAAAAAATGCTCAAAATTTGGGTGTTATATAATTTATATATAATTTAAACCATAAAATTTGAACCTGCAGCAAAAAATAATAATGCCCAGATGATGTTGTGGGAAACGAAAAGAAATGTGCAGGGTTCTGGAGTCGAATCCTTCATGAGGCAGCATGAATACTACAAGTTCTAGAGTCGAATCCTTCTCAAAGGAGGGGGCAATGATGCAAGGGCATGAGACATATATCTAGAGTGTGTCGTTTAGTGTTAAAAGCTTTAGACTTGTTGTTATTTGTGTTTTTGGGCTTTCTTTTGTTAACTTATTTTCATTTGGCCCTTTTATCTTTAGGACTATAGCGAAACGTTATCATTTTGGTCCCAACTAGCTATATATTTGTAATGAATCGATGGATGAAGGCAGACTTGAATACTGGGATTTATAGAAATTTTACAGAGCTTTGATATTCTCTTCTTCCGTTAGCCATGGATTTGGCTTGATCAATCCTTTCCGTTGCATCAATTGGTATTAGAGCCAGATTTTCTCCTTGGGTGGTGATGGCCAGGTCGGCGATTGGAATCGCTTTGACGTCGAAGAACGTGGAGTGGAGGCCCTTCGGGCAGGTCCATGATCCCGAAGGAATAGAGAAAGCGATGGACTTTGCTCTCATCTAGAGTGAGTCGAAGATCAATGGGTACGAGGAGGCGCTGCCAAGTTTTACGACGATCGTGGCTGCTGATTTCGTGATAGGAGGGGTTGGACACAAGCCCCAGCAGTAATTTATGGTGGACGGAGCTGCGTACCTTCGACACCTTTGCTTAGCAATCCTAAAGCGGTGACTCGTGTTTTTGATGACTATGATTATACAGCTTCCAATTTCAGAGACGTGCCACTACGCTTACATGCTTGGTCAGATTTTCGGCGTTTTGATCGAGACTATTTCGGTGCCAATTTTGGAGAGTCTATCTACCACAGCAAACAAAGTTATACTCAAGATTATCCCAAACTAAGAATTCTAAGTTTTGATGGATTTTGTGAATCTGATGAATTTATGGAATTATGGAGATAGAACAAGATAAACAAGCGTTCTTAGTGACTAGAAAATTTAAAGGATATGTGATTTATTAATGGGGACAACAAATCCAGAACAGAAGAATTCGTGAAGGAAAAACATAAAATTAAGAATTAGACTAAGATGAGAATCAAATTAAATCAAAATTTCGTTCCATATGATTATCAGTATAAAACCTAGTGTCAAGAGAAATTTTGTTCAAGAAAATATTCTTAAAGGAGAAAATATTTTCTCTATAAAGTCTGAACAAAATGTTGGGGTTGAATCTGATATGAAATATGAAAACAAAGTGATTGAAATTGCTAGAATGAATCGTCTCTTCTAAGATTATATCGCAATCTACAGTATTTGAGTTTATTAAAGAAACTCAAGAGAAAGAGTTTAAAGAAGAACCGGAGGTGATAATTGATGAATTAGGAAAAATTAACAATAAGAATGTGAGCTTGAGGGTGAAATATGTGAAGTCCTTGATATTCAAGCTCCAATGTTGGTGAATGTTACAAACTTTTCATTGGGCAATTTGGATTCTACCTTTTCTGCAGATTCTTTTGATAAAGGAGCTGATATGGATTGTAAAAAGGTTTCTAATATTGTTGAGAATACAACAAAAGAGATGGCTGATTATACAAATATATCTATTGTGGTGGAAAAGACTAAATGGAATGATAATTTTGAATTAATGGAAGCTTTGGATAATGGGGATAAGAGGAAGTTCACGTAGACTAGTTTAAATTTTGGTTCTTTGTTGTTCCTTTCAAAGGAATGGTCTGTCATGGTTTGTCACCATTTCTTTTGAGACCAATTCATTCATTAGTTGATTTGCTGGGTTATTTACATATCAATATTGCAAAGAATCAGCTTGGCTATACATTCTTAAAATGAGTATTTGATGGCGGAACATGTCAAGATTTGCGGTTAAAATCCAACGAAAAGACAAGTTGTCATGTTGCTGAAGTTTTGTTGCTTTTGTTTGGCACCTACCTTTGCTCAAATGTTGTTGAAAATTGGTTGCAAGGAGGATGAAATGTGCATTGAGCTCGTGTTCATGCCAGAACCCAAACAATTTGCCAAATTTTCTGTAGGTGGTAGTGGTACTTGTGTGTGGTTATGTAGAGACCCAGTTCAGTGGTTATATGCAACCAAGTATCTTGAACTCCTTGAGGAAACCTCTTATCGTTTTCAAGAAGATACATGTCTTTGGAATGATGATAAAGACAATGTTTACACTGAGATTATACAAAATGATTTTGAGCAGAACAAATGGTTGACTCCATGTTTTATGTCTTTGAATCTGAGTTCACCATTGCTGAAGCTGAGAGGCTTGAATTTCAATGGGATGGCTTACCATCATTCTCGAGAATATGCGGCATGAGAGGGATGATTTGTGGAAGGCCAAGAAAGATTGTTTTGCTGCATCAATGGAAAAGAAATGAGTTTGAAAAGGATATTTTCACTTCGAGTTTACCAAAATCATAGAAAAACAAAGATGAAGTTGCTGTCAAAATTGATAAATTTCAGTTTTAAACTTGAGGGCAAGTTTCTTCTTCAGCATGGGAGAATGATGTGGGAAACGAAAAGAAATGTGTGGAGTTCTGGAGTCGAATCCTTCATGAGGCAGCACGTATACTACAAGTTCTAGAGTCGAATCCTTTCTCAAGAGAGGGCCAATGATGCAGGGGCATTAGACAATACCTAGAGGGTATCGTTTAGTGTTTAAAGCTTTAGACTTGTTATTTGTGTTTTTGGGCTTTCTTTTCTTATTTTCATTTGGGCCTTTTATCACTCTAGCAAAACGTTATCGTTTTGGTCCTCAGCTATATGTTTTGTAAATTGTAATGAATTGATGGAGGAAGGCAAACTTGAATATTGGGATTTATAGAAATTTTACAGAGCTTTGCTCTTCTCTTCTTCCGTTAGCTATGGATTTGGCTTTATCAATCCTTTTCATTAATACCCTAGATTGATTTTTTGACTAATTTTAGTAACGAAAAAATAATATCCTCTATTAAAATTATATTAGTCATTATTATTCTCTTTAATTTTGAGGATGTTATTGTTTAAATTTATTCAAAAAGTCAACTCAGGATATTAATTTTCAAAAATTCTTAATCTCAACTCAGGATATTAATTTTCAAAAATTCTTAATCTCAGATATTATGTTGCAGAGTGCAAAATTTAAGATTTAAATTACAGAACGCCCAAAATTTAAGATATTTTTTTGCAGTTTACACATAGAGAAAATCTACTAGTATTGGAAGGCAGCTACAATTATCAAAATCGTCGGATACTTGAGAAATTTTAGAATTGAAATTTCTCCTATAGTCTTTTTAGCAAGAAAAGTTTGGATCTCAGGTTTTGATCAGTAGGGAGCTTCCAACACACCATGGAATTCAACTTAATTCGAGGATAGGAAGAGTTCAATTGGGTAGATTTTTAAATCTATGAAGTCATATGAAATAAATGTATAAGGATCCGTTTCTAAAATTATAATTAATAAAATTCTTATTTTACACATATTTCGCTACCTATTTGATTTATCACACGTTTCCCAAAAAGTTTCCAAAGAATAACGTCCCAAGGCTACAACACTACAACAGCTACTAATTAAATGAAAATTAAGAGATTTAAAAAAAAAAAGGGTCGAAAAAGAAAGGGATTGGCATCGATGTTTCAGAACAGCCAAAAGTTTGGGAGTAATGGCGCAAATTAGAAGGAAAAAAAAAAGGATCCTATCAAAAAAAAAAATAGAAGTAAAATTTACATTTTATTTAAAATTTTTTAAAGTTAGTTTTGTTATAATTTGATTTTGTTTTTATTTTTAATTAGATTAAGGTCATGTTAGGTTCATTGTTCTTTAAAGAAAATTTTGAGAGAATTTTTATTTTTATTTCATAATTTAGTTGGTTCGGTAAGGATATATTGATAGTGAACAATAATTCAAGAAAATAACTTATAAAAAGTACAATCTGAGTTAGTTTGTTTGAAACAAAATAATTTTTTCCTCCAAAAGAGTTAATTTTGTTTAATGAACTCCACAAATTTTTATTTCATATATTCAGAGGGAGAAAAAAAAAACTTCCACTCTTTTTTTCGGTCAATCTGTTTTATTCTTTCATTCTCCTAGCTGATATGGCAAAATTTGGAATCTCTCACTAATCTATATAACAACATTGTTTTATAGATTTTCTTTTTTCCAAGGTTAAGCAGACTGAAAGGTTGTACTTTTTTTTTCTTTGCAAAAGCCAACTTATTTCTTAATACTTTTATTATAGGAAACTTATTTAGTTAACATTTTTTTGGGGGTCAATTGTTAGGAAATTCTATTTCTTATATGGGACCACATATTTTAACAATTATATTGGATCATATTATTCTTAAGCAGACCCAATAAGTGATTTAATCAGGCATGGTCAGGATATCCAACTGGATATGGATACCAATGTGGATACCCTGTTAGTCACCACCCAGTTGTGTATGATGAATACCCAACAAGGGACTATATAAAGATAATATTAGGGTCATGGTCCCCACCACCTTTTCACGTACGCTCATTTTCTATGTGGCCTGCCATCAGTTACAGAGAGTTCCATCTGAGTGTTTTAGGGATTAGGTTGTGTGGAAGACCAAACTCTCTAGCAATTACAGTTAATTTCTGATGCTTCCGCCTTCGGTTCTTCGTCCAGACTACGGTATCAATCATGAACTCAGGTATACTCAATGAATCCCTACCTATCAGTTTTGCATGAATGATCTAGGATTTGTATTTGGTATTTGCAATCCCATATTCATTCCTAACAAGTGGTATCAGAGCGAGATTTCATGTTAAAATTGATTAGATTTTCATGTATGTCTGTAGTTTTCAAAATCTAGGCCTATTTGGATTTCTACGGTTTAGATTGTACATGCATGATTTATAATTTTACATGATTTATTGAGTATTTGATGCTATGGGTTAGGTTTTGCCATTTGGGTTGTTCATATTTCGGATTTGGGGCCAAAAACATCATTTTTGGGTTTATGTTGATGTTTGAAGCCATTTAAGCGGATCTGAAAAATTCTAGATCCGCACTGTGAACAGTGTTTTCGACAGACCGATTCAGGTTTTCGGTCTACCGAAAACATTATTCACGCAGGATTAATTTTTGACAAAAATTGAGTTTTCGGTCGAATTTTAGGCTGATTTCGGTCATTTTTTGACTTAAATCATAGAGTTTAAACCCATTTTCGACCTACTAAGGACTAGAACGACCCTCACTTTGTCGGTTGAAAATCCTATTTGGTTCTAGGATTGATAAAGTGACGAGCCAATTTCAGAAAGATCGAATCTGATAATTTGATCACTATCAGATTCGATCGACCGAAAATAGCTTTTCAGTCGACCGAAAGTTGCCGAGAGCCACAATTTTTGTCTCTGTGGTTTTCGGTCAACTGAAACTGGCAAAATCAGTCGACTGATTCTGTCAGTCGGTCGACCGATTCTACCAGCAAAGAAAATTTCAGTTTTTCAACTATTTTTCGTCAAATTTTCGGGCATTTCGGTTAATTTTCTCTTCACCATTTGTCTTGTATATTAGATTAAACACGATAAAGCAACATGCTGCGAAAGTAACCTCTGTTAAATAGTTTTGTTTAGTCTAACGTATAAAGATGTTGTGGGTTTATTGTTAATGCGAATAAATATCGGCCCAAAGAAAAGTGGTTATTTGGCACGACAACAAACACACTTGTGATAATAAATATGAGAGGTTGTTTGGTTTCTATGTGGACAATAAATCGACCCAAAGAAAAGTTTATTATTTGACAGGATTTACCGTCAATATTTGATTATTACACCTGAGAGTACTACTTGTAAGTTAATACGTTGGCCCAAAGGAAGGCCTATTAATGTTGCGCTAGGTATCTTGTGATGATAGCCCACCTTATGTGATTATGTGATATATATCATATTTGCATATTTTGTGATTATATTGTATGCCTATATATGACATTTAAGTTGTGAGCATATTTAATTTATGGTATTATTTTATTCTCTGTACAGTTTCTGCTGCTAATTTTTCTGCTAATTTAAGTACCATTCATGTGCTTATGGGCACAAACTTTAAGTCCTGAAAAGAGAATGTCATGATCGTACTGGGTTGTATGAATCTTGACCTGACATTTAGAAATGACCAACCCGCTGCTCTTACGGAAGAAAGCTCCACTGAGGATAAAAAGAACTTTGAGCTTTGGGAAAAGTCCAATCATATGAGTGTCATGATCATAAAGTGCTCTATTCCAGAAGTCATGCATGGCTCTTTGCTAAACAAGGAAAATGCTAAGGATTTCCTCGCTGCTGTTGAAAAATTATATCTTAAGAATGAAAAGGGTGAGATAATTAGTACCTTAGGGAAACTCATCTCCATGAAGTACAATGGTAAAGGAAATATAAGGGAGCACATCATGCAGATGTCTCATTTGGTTGGCAAGATAAAGGAATGCAAGTTAGAAATTTATAAGGATTTGCTTGTGGCCTTGATTTTGCTTTCTCTTCCTAATCAGTATGGGAACCTACAGTCAATATACAACGTCCAAAAGGACAAATAGAATATTAATGAATTAATAGCTATTTGTATTCAGGAGGAAGAGAAAATCAAAGCTGTAAGGCCTGATAGTGTTAACTTGACCACTACCTCTAAGGTAAAGAAGAGGAAAATGGATAAACCTAAAGAAGCTACAGTGGCTCCACCTACTAAGGCACCGAAGAAGCAAGATGAGCAAGGTTACTTCTTTTGTGGAAAGGGTGGACATCTGAAGAAGGAATGCGCTAAGTACAAAGCTTGGCGTATTAAGAAGGATAAGCTTCTCATTTATATTTGTTCTGAAGTTAATTTAACTTCTGTACCTAAGGACATTTGTGCTGGAATTGCCTAACACTTAGGGCAAAACATACATGCATGCAAACTATGGAAAATCACATGATCACATCATGAACGCAGCGGAATAATTAGCGGATTTAGGTTTTAATTTTTTTTTACATGAAAACAATTTTCATAACCATATTACATGCACATATCATATACAAGATCATGTATAACATAAATCAAATCTAGATGCATAAACCCTAGAGATGGGATTAAGGTTTACCTCTTGTAGCGTGCTCCTTCTTGATCTCCCTGTTGATGGTGATCAAACCTCCAACCCTAGATCTTCTTGCCTATCCTCTCGCTCTTGGTTGAAGAGGTGAGTGGGCACCAAGTCGAAACCTTCGTCGGAGAACGATCAAGAACACCTTCTTGATCTTATGGAACACCGGGATGTGAGATGAGACCTTGAGATTGCAAGAAACTTTTTCTCTCCTCTTTCTCAGCCCTTGGCCGAATTCCCTCTCTCTCTTTCCCTCAGTTTTTCGTGTAGCACTGTAGTATTTTCTGTGCAGTTTTTTCTCTCATGCATTTTATGTATACGAGTCCAAAAACTGCTAACCCTAGTCCAACTAGGATTGGGCTTGTTCTCTAATTTGGGCTTTGGATGTATTTTTATAAATATGTCCAACCCATGA
>JXTC01000263.1:104184-191054 GCA_002914845.1 Trema orientale
TTTTAGGACAAAAATCCCAACAATTTGGTGGGTAGATTATGGTACTACTAATCATGTTAATGTTTCCATGCAGGGTTGCCTGTGGAGCCAGAAGCCAAGTGATGATGAAAAATTCATCTATATGGGTGATGGCCAAACAGCTTCAGTGGAAGCCATTGGGCACTTTAGATTGTCTTTAAATTCTGAAAAATATTTGGATTTGTATGAGACTTTTGTGGTACCGTGTTTAAGAACAGAATTTGATTTCAGTTTCTATATTGGACAAATATTGTTATTCTTGTTCTTTAGGAAATAATTTATTTAGTCTTACGCTTTATTCGAATGTTGTTAGTACTGATGTTCTTATTGACAATCTTTATATGTTAAATACTCAGCCCTCTGTTAATGAAACTTTACATGTTAATTCAAGAGGTACAAAACGAAAATTAACTAATAAGGACTCATCGATGCTGTGGCACAGACACTCAGGACACATTTCTAAACAAAGAATTGAACGTCTTGTGTCTAATGGGATCCTTGGTCCCCTTGATTTGGCAGACTTTAAAGTCTGCGTTGAGTGTATAAAGGGAAAATAGACGAACTTTAGGAAGTTAGATACCAATAGGAGCTCTAGCATCTTAGAACTGATACATATGGACGTCTGTGGTCCATTCCCTACGGTTTCTTGGAATGGACAACAGTACTTTATCAGTTCATAGACGATTATTCTCGCTATGGGTACATATACTTAATTTATGAGAAGTCACAATCACTGGACGTATTTAAGGCTTATAAAGCTAAGGTTGAAAATCAGCTTGATAAGAAAATTAAGGCTGTCAAATCTGATCGTGGTGGTGAGTATTACGGTCAGTATCACGGATCAGGTGAGCAATGTCCAAGGCCTTTTGCTAAGTATTTGGAAGAGTGCGGCATCGTTCCACAATATACTATACCTGGAAAACTTTGCATAAATGGTGTTGCTGAACGACGCAACAGGATACTAAAGGATATGGTAAGGAGGATGATTAGTCATTCCACCTTACCGGAATCACTATGAGGAGACGCACTCAAAACTACAGTATATATCCTTAACAGAGTACTAGAAAAACAGTAGCTAAAACCCCTTACGAACTCTGGACTAGGCGAAAGCCCAGTATAAGTCATTTACATATTTGGGGTTGTCCAGCTGAGGCAAGGCCTTACAGGCCGAATAAAAAGAAACTGGATTCAAGAACTATAAGCTGTTACTTTATAGGGTATTCTGAAAGATCTAGAGGCTATAAGTTTTATGATCCTACAGCAAAGTCTTTCTTTGAGATGGGAACTGCCAAATTTCTTGAGGATATTGAGTTTTCGAGGGAAGATAAGGTTAGAAACATTGTCTTTGAAGAGAAATTCGTTTCTCTTCCTATGGTTGCTATTGGCAATGATCAGGATACTCAGGATCCTATTTCTGACAATATCATTGTACAAGATACAATCGCTCCAGTTCAAGACAATGTTCAGGAGGTTCCTATCCCAGTTGAGGTAAATGCTCCCGTAAAGCAAACTCAACAACCTTAAGAACTAGTGCCTTAAAGGAGGTCCACTAGAGAAAGGAGAAGTGCAATTTCGGATGACTATGTCGTATATCTCCAGGAACATGAGTTTGACATCAGGATAGTGGAAGATGATATAATCAACTTCACACAAGTCAAACAAAGTTCCAATTCTCAAAAGTGGATTGATACTATGAATGAGGAGATAAAGTCTATGAGAGACAATAATGTTTAGAATCTCGTTAAATTGCCTGAAGGTTCGAAACCCATTGGTTGCAAATAAATATTTAAGACTAAATGGGATTCGAAAAGCAATGTTGAGAGATATAAGACACGTCTTGTCGTTAAAGGCTTCACTCAGAAGGAAGGCATTGACTTTAAAGAGACCTTCTCTCCGGTTGCTTCGAAGGACTCCTTTAGAGTTATTATGGCACTTGTGGCACATTATGATCTTGAGTTTCATCAGATGGACGTTAAGGCAGCATTTCTCAATGGAGACATTGATGAAACAATATATATGGTGCAACCAGAAAATTTTGTATCGGGAGATCCAAAGTCTATGGTCTGCAAACTCAAGAAGTCCATCTATGGTCTCAAGCAGGCTTCCCGTCAATAGTATTATAAATTTCATGAGATAATTCTCTCGTTCAATTTTGAGGTGAATCCTGTTGATGATTGTATATATTATAAGTTCAGTGGGAGTAAATTTATCTTCCTGGTGCTTTATGTTGATGACAGACTACTGACAAATAGTGATATAGGCTTACTACACGATACCAAGAGATTTCTCACGAAAAATTTCGAAATGAAAGATCTTAGAGTTGCGTCTTTTGTATTAGGTATATAGATACACCGAGATCGCTCTCGGGGTATCCTTGGGTTATCACAAAAGAGCTATATCAAGAGGATACTCAGTAGGTTTGATATAGATAAGGGAGATAAATTTAGCCTCAGCCAAAGCCCCAAGAATGATGTCGATAAAGAAGCCATGCAACAGTTTCCTTATGCTTCGGCAGTAGGGAGTCTAATGTATGCTCAAGTATGTACACGTCTAGATCTTGTACTCATAGTTGGCATATTGGGCAGATATATGAGTAACCCTGGAGTGGATCATTGGAAGGCAGCAAAGAGGGTTATGAGGTACTTACAGAGAACAAAAGAATACATGCTCACTTATCAGATATCGGACATTTTGGAGATCATTGGGTACTCCGACTCTGATTTTTGCGGGATGTCTAGACAGTAAAAGATTCACATCGGGCTATGTCTTTCTTTTAGCTGGAGGAGCTATATCTTGAAAGAGTGCTAAGCAGATACTCATAGCTACTTTAACTATAGAGGTAGAATTCATAGCTTGTTATGAGGCATCTAATCAGGGGATATGGCTGCGAAATTTTGTCACCAGGCTGCATGTAATAAATGGCATTGAGAGGCCATTGAAACTTTATTGTGACAATAACTCAGCAGTTTTATATTCTAACAGCAACAGGAGCTCATCGAAGTTAAAGCACATTGATATTAAGTTCCTAGCTGTAAGAAAAAGAGTACAGAATCATTTAGTGTCAATTGAGCATATCAGTACGAACTCTATGTTAGTGAATCTGCTCACCAAAGGTTTATCACCTAAGGTCTTTCACGAGCACACTACTCGTATAGATGTTGTATTTTTGGATGGTGTGCAGTTTTAGTAGGAGTTTGTAATTTAGTTTAGATACTTATTGTGTGACACTTGTTTATGTTTTGTATACTATAGTACTTTGGTTATTGATGATGGTTTTTATTATAGATTCTGTTCATTATATATTATATGATGTATTTCATATTTTCTTGCTTTCCCATTGTGGTTAACAATAAAGTTTGTGGTAATGCACTAAAGGGGAAAGACTAAGGTTGATCTCAATAAAATTTCAGGTGGACTAGTTGGAAATATATACGGTAAATCACATTGCGTGTAATTTCCATGCAACATTCTATACTCGATCTATGTCATTCGAGTGTATTAGTACGGTGATCATTGAGGGTTCTAGTTGCCATCCAAATAAGTGCAACGACGAGCGCTTTAGTTTCGTGCTGATATATTTGATGGACGGGATTGCAACTTCGGGGATATTCAGGAATAATATGGCGTATTCATGGCCATAAGTTAGTTTTGCAATACAATTATGTTTGGCTCATATGTGACCCATGTGGGAGATTGTTAGGAAATTCTATTTCCTATGTTGGACCACATATTTTATTGGGCCATATTATTCTTAAGCAGACCCAATAAGTGATTTAATCAGGCAGGGTCAGGATATCCAACTGGGTATGGATACCAATGTGGATACTATGTTAGTCACCTAGTTGGGTGTGATGGATACCCAACAAGGGACTATATAAAGATAATATTAGGGTTATAGTTCTCACCACCTTTTCATGTACGCTTATTTTCTCTGTGGCCTGCCATCAGTTGCAGAGAGTTCTATCTAAGTGTTATAGGGATTGGGTTGTGTGGAAGACCAAACTCTCTAGCAATTATAGTTAATTTCTGACGCTTCCGCCTTCGGTTCATCGTCTAGACTACGGTATCAATCATGGACTCAGGTATACTCAATGAATCCCTGCCTTTGAGTTTTGCATGAATGATCTAAGGTTTGTGTTTGGTATTTACAATTTCATATTCTTAAAAGTTAAGAATTTTAAACCAACGTACGTAACTCCCTAGTCAAACACTATTCATCATTTTGCTTCCCATCTGTGAACAAGTAAATCGAGATGTATTAATTTCTTTTACGAAAAAAAAAGATAACAAATATGCTCCTTTTCTTTATCACCATTAACTAACTATATTCCATTATCTTAGTAGTTATAAACAAATTCTACCTCAAAAAATAATTTATCCTTAATTGGTGGTGATCACACGTCATGAGGTAGTCCCTTTTTATTTTCATTTTTTTTAAAAAAAAAAAGGGACTGCTATTAGAAAAATAAATATTCTTACTATAATAAATTCTCATAGAAGAATAGATTTTCTCCAATCAAGTTAGTAGGCTCATCACTCTCCAATACTCCTATAACAAACTTAGGTAAATCATTTCATCACAAATATATGATTAACTATGATTTTAAGCGGAAGAAAAAAAAAAGAAATATAAGTAAAAATACGTTCAACAACAAATTATACTCTTAATGAGAATTTGAATGATTGAATACACTTAACTCCGTAGAGAAAAAATTTTAAGCCAGCAAACTTCGAATCCTACAAAAACACTAGAGTTGCTCTTTGGAAAAATCCGGTGTTAAATCCATATAAAAAATAGGATAAAATGATCGTAAAGATTGAAATCTACCTTAAATTAAGATAAATGACTATTAATTAAAATAAAAATAAAATGAAAAGAAAATTCTACGGAAGATCCTTCCCCAGTGAAGTACTAACTACTGTGAGAAACTTTCCTTTACTACTTTTCTTCCATCATTAAAATAGAATCACTTCGAACTTTTTTTTTTCCCTCCAAAAATCCAAATTCTAAACAGAGCATAAGATATAAGAACTTTTTTTCTTTCAATCCTTGACACTGACAATATTGGATTTTAATTTTGACGATAACTGACTATTAATTTAACTATATTACCACACTTTTTTCTTCCCCTAATTGGTGATGGGTCACATAAATATATAAAACCTTTCGTCCCGTCCCAATGCAATGAAAGGGGAGATTTGATTTTCTGTTATTATAGTCACACTAAATAATTTTTCAATCTCAATCTAGGAGGCCTTTACCACTAATATTCCAATTTACTTATCTTTGCACTAAAAACTGATTAAACAAGATCCATCATGCCAATGTTGCAATGCTCCACTAAGATGATTAAATTAAGTCACCAAGAAAGTGCCTTTTTTCTACAATATACAAAGATTTCCTCCTCACATCTTTTAGTACGTAGGGCATTATGTAAGATTACACCATTTCCTGTAATACTGTAATTGGAAGCATTTGTAAGATTCCACTACGGCCTATGCCTTCCCTACTCTGAAGTTTGAGCTTTTTTTTTCGGAAACACCTGAAGTTTGAACTTTGAATTGCCCGTGAATCTGCGCAAGTGTGATACATAAAATTCCAAACTTGACGAAACCATCATTAAAAATTAAAAAAATAAAAATAAAAAACTAGTATCAAAATGGAAAAATTACTCACTTTTTGTGATATTCTTTTGCTATACAATCGAATTAATTGTAAAGAAATAGAAAATGCGATACCTACTCAGCACACCAACCTTCAACATAATAAGAAGTAATAATTATTACTATACTAGTCTCGAAAGTTCTTGAACTTGTTTTTCATTAATCTGTCATAATCAAATTTACTATCATATGACTGAGTACGTACATTCACCAAGTCAAGCTAATAAATACATCGTGTTTGAGTAAACAGGAGTACACGACTAGTCCAGCATATTTGCCATGCTCGGGCAAATGCAGCTAGCTAGACATCATATGTGCTAGTTGTCATTATCTCATCGAGGCTTAAGCCATTGACATTGCCCAAATATCATTTTGGGTGGCTCCATTGCCCTATGTTTGCTCTTCCTGCACTTTATTTTAATAATTTTTTTTATTACTTAAAGAATCTTAAATAAAATTACTTTTAGGTACAAACTAAATTCTTCAAATATGTCTCTTTTAAATTAAAAAATCTTTGCACACCCACTTAGAAAAAAAAAATCCATAATTATAAATATGATTTATTGGGAGAGAAAGATGTTCTATATTCTTTGAATTTGAATCAGGAAAATCATTTTTTATTTTTCTTTTTTAGGTTTTCTCATATGAAATTTTATGGATTTATTTTTCCCTTTTGTGTTGATAACACATAAACAAAGATAAAACTAATTTGGATTTCCAGAGCAAAAAAGATAAAATTAATTTGGATTTATCTATTATGAATTTGTTGGAGATCCCTATTGGTGAAGAAGATGGTTTTGATAAATTTATTTTGGATTTATGTTGTGATAGATTTGTTTTTCTACTTCTTATGATGCTAAGTTTTATTATTCCAGATTCTTCATTTTTAAATTGGTAATAAATCTGGTAAAGAAGAAGATGAGTGGGCGGGTGGAAAAAGGAAAATAGAAATCTAATTATAAGGATTATTTTGGAATAATCAAGGGGTACAATAAATAGTATTTAAAGTTAGAAATTTAAATGGGGATGAATATAGTCAAAATATGGGGAGAATAAACTCGAGTGTAGCAATAAACCCACCCTATCATATTTCGAATAGCTTATTAAGTAGCCGTTTGGAAAAATCAGTGCAATTCAATGGGTTCCTATAAAGAAAACCAAAATGATCTCTATAAGATTCGCATGAAGGTTCAATAAGAATCGTGTAACTGTCATAATTTATTCATGTATATACTATTATTTTACATATTCATATGGATAATGATGTGTACCAAAATTTTAACAAATTTTTAATACCAACACATGTGGCATGTGAGTTAATAATATTCAATTGGTGAATATGATTAATATATTTGTGATAAATTTTAATACACTAATTAAATATTGCAAACTCAAGTGCCACATGTGTTGATATTAAAAATTTGCTACAAATTTTAGCACACCTAGTATTTTATTATTCATATAAGTTGTGTTTGGTGTGCTAGATTAGATTGTATTATTATATCAGAGTGGAATGAATTGAATTAGCGTGAGATGTACTTAATAATATACTATATTTGGTGTAATATTGGATTACATTAATATTATGTGGTATAATGTGAGATTCATCGGAGCTGGAATGCGGAATAAAAATGTTTTTAATTTAATTTAAATCTAAAAATAATAAAAAGAAAATCTATTAACATGGGACTCATTCGAATGTGCAACGGAAATGAGGCCCACTAGTAATAAATAAGATTCTTTTATCCCACTCATTGGCTCAAATGGGACTAATTTTAGGTTATGAATTATTTATCCTCATTTCAAAGTGACATCATTCGTATCATTCTTTAGGGGAAAAAAAAAAAAAAAAAAAAGCACATACACACATTTACAAATTTGAGGACCAAAATGAAAAATTTTAAAATATTGGGATGAAAAAGAAAGTTTATCAATAATGCATGATTTCGAGTCAGAGATAATCTAATAAATTAAATTATTATTATTACAATTTTTTTTAAGGAAAAAAAAAAGGAAGGGAACAAAAGGTAGATGAATGCATGTATATATAACAGGAAGAATGGGGTGATTAGGCAGATCATTAATAAGTGGGCCAATACTTTGGTCCACCATGCTCCCCCCGTATTAAACCCAAACAAACCTTTGTATTTCATCGCTTCATCTGAGAATGGTTGGTGGTAGTACTAGTAGTAGCAGTAGTAGTCTTACTTGGATCTTTCCAAATTCCCCGCTTACCCATCTTTTCTTTACGGTAGTAGAGGTGGCAGTGGACACGCCACGTCCACAAGACCGTCACTATTTTCTCATTTAGAGTCATTTTTCTCTCTCTCACATGCACCAAAGTCCACACAACGACACCACTTTGACAGAACAAATTTTCACAAACCGACGCATACGCCACCATTTGGACTTCAAAATCCTCCTATCTTTCTCTCTCTCTCTCTCTCTCTAAAATCTGAATTTTATCTTGGATTCCAATTCCATAAACCCATTTTTGAGGAACGATAATGGCAGCGTGCGGCTCCGAGACGGCTCGGACCCTGGCGTGCAGGGACGGCGCGGCGGCGGCTCGGCTGAAGGTGACGTCAATCTTCGTCATCTTCTTGACGAGCGTGGTGGGGATACTGGCCCCGGTCCTCCTGGCCCGGTTCTTCAAGGGCAAGCCCGCCTACGACAAGGCCACCCTCGTGATCAAGTGCTTCGCGGCGGGGGTCATCCTCTCCACCTCCCTCGTCCACGTCCTCCCCGACGCCTTCGCCGCCCTCTCCGACTGCCACGTCGCCTCCCGCCACCCCTGGCGGGACTTCCCCTTCGCCGGCCTCGTCACCCTCGTCGGCGCCGTCGTCGCCCTCCTCGTCGACGTCACCGCCACAGCCCACGCCGAGCTCCACGGCGGCGGCAGTGGCGGCGCCGGGTACAAGCCGGTGGGGACGAAGGAGGAGATGGCGGAGACGAAGAAATCGGCGGAGTCGAGGATCGAATCGGGCGAATTGGGGGCGAGCTGCGGGGTGGAAAGCGACCAGCGGCGGCCGGGGGATGCGGAGGCGGCGGCGGCGGCGGAGGAGTTGGTGAGGCTGAAGCAGAGGCTGGTGTCGCAGGTGCTGGAGATTGGGATAATTTTCCATTCGGTGATAATCGGGGTGACGATGGGGATGTCCCAGAACCAGTGCACCATTAGGCCTCTGGTCGCTGCTCTGGCTTTTCATCAGATTTTTGAGGGCATGGGTCTCGGCGGCTGCATTGCCCAGGTACATCTACACTCGATTCTACCCTACTGTTGTTATTGATTTTTTATTTTTTATTCGGGTTTGTTTGTTTGTTTCTTGAGAAAGTGTAGGAAAAAAGGAAAGAAAATTCCGGAAGGGGTTTAGGGTAGATTGTGGATAGTCTTAAAAGATGAGATTACGAGAGAAAACTGTGGAGTAAATGTTATTAGTTAGAATTTTGAATAAGTAGTCTTTAATTTATATGGGTCGTTTTTTGATTGGTTTGTTAATTCTAGGATGTAATGGGTGAAAATTAAGTTTCCATAAAAACTGGGTATTTAAATATTGACAATTTTATTTTGGGAGGGTGGGGGGAATAAGTAGATCTTGAGGTGTTTTTAGTTGGGATTCAAGTGAGGATGGGAGAAGCGGTACATATTGTGTGTATTTAATATTCTTGAACTTACATTCCAACTATAATTATTAATGATGCAGTTGAGGTTTTATTACTATGTTTCTTTTGATTTTTGTGGTATATATATTATCCGGGATATTAACACACATACCCTACACTTATGTTACACACTAAAATAAATTATGGAAAGTCTTACGTAGGGCCCTTGAAATTATGTAAAGCCTTTTGAAGCGCCAATGGTGTTAGATTGGATGGGGTTTCTTGTTCTTCTAGTTCAAATTCCAAATATTGATGGAGTCAAGATTGATGTTCTTTCTTTTTGCTTGAAATTAAGATTGCTGTTCACTTTTCCTGTTTAGTACTTTCTCTAGTAATTGTAATTTTTTTTAATAAAAAAATTATAACTATTTTAATTGGGTGATCATGTGGAAAAATATGATGATTCCATTATTGATTTGTTTTTATGATAAAGGTTGTCATATCAGTACTGTGATTTAGTTTTTAATCTTAGTTAATATTGAAGCGTGTAACTTGAAGACTGTTTAGAGTCCATCTGGAACCTTTTTTCATGAGCCAAATCAATATAATAATAAAAGTCCATCAGCCATCTAGAAACTTATTAATATAATGTTGTATGAAAGCATAAAAATAGAATGTAGATATATATATAATATAGCACCTTAATCTTTTCTAGGTGCAATAAATTAATAAAATTTAAAAGCTAGCATCTATGTTGAATACATATGTATATATAATTGTAATATCCCCTAGTAATGATTTACTTATTTGAAGGGTTACTATATGTCTATTCCTTCTTATTTTTACTGCAATTTTTTCTAAAAATGAATGTTTTAAGGATAAGAGACCAACTCTTGAAACAGTGACAGCTAACTCGTCTAAGGATGTTGGCAAATGGCAATGGTCAAACGATTAAGGCAAATATATCTCGCTATGAGTAAGCAAAATAGAATTATCACACTAACAATAAATTAAAAGAATTATAACTCTAAGCAATTTTGTGTAGACTACTTATTGATTCTATATAACTAGTTAATTATGACCTACTGCGTGTCTCCATATAAACAATCTATAACTTGAATAAACACACGTCTCTAAATGCTAAAACTAGTTTAATTAGTCAGAGTCGATTGGTCCTTTCAAAAACATGAAAAATAAAAAAGTCGATTGGAATGCAAACGAAATGTTATTAGAAATCATGCAAGTCAACATGTAGAAAATCAATGTATGTACGTAAAGAACACGACTTGTAGTTTTTTCTAATTGGGAAAAAAAAAAAAAAAAAAAAAAAAAAAAAAAAAGAAAAGAAAATCCTCGTTTTTTATTTTTTTTAACAAAAAAAAAACTCTAATATTTATATATATATATAGTTATATCTTTGATCAAGTTCATCATGTGGACATATAATATATATAATATGTTTGAACCTCGATTGATCGGTTGTTGCAGGCGGCGTTTAGCTTCGGAACGACGGCGTATATGTGCTTCATGTTTGCAGTGACGACACCAATGGGGATAGTACTTGGGATGATCTTGTTCTCAGCCACAGGCTACGACGACAGCAGCCCTAACGCCTTGATTATGGAGGGTTTGTTGGGCTCTTTCTCTTCAGGAATACTAATATACATGGCTCTCGTCGATCTTATAGCTCTTGATTTCTTCCACAACAAATTGATGAGTTCCAATTCATGGTTGAAAAAGGCTTCTTTTATTGCTTTAGTTCTTGGCTCTACCTCAATGTCGATCTTAGCCCTTTGGGCTTAATAAAGTTACGTTCTTCTTCGTTCATCATCAATTATATACATTATAACATCCCAAAAAAAATGTATTAAAAAAAAAAAAATTCACGTATAAGAGGTTTCATGCATTGTGTGAATATTATATATATGGCAAAATGTACATGATAACATCGTCACTCTGTCAGGTTATACAGTCATGTCATTGTAAAATCTTTCATTGAGTATTTCAATCGTTGCACACGTAATTAAAAGAGGAGAAAAGCAATATTAAGAATATATAGTCCAATCGCGCTTATAATTCGGAGGTTAGATTCAAATCTCACCATATAATATATTGGAGCAAAAAGTAAAGATTCTTAAATAACTTAATTCGGAACGACTTCGTTAATATTAGTAAAACAGTAGTTAAAATATGACACAGCCAAATGCGAACATAGCTTAGAGAATGGTAAGAAACGAATATTCATATTCTATAATATTATTTACGGATATCCACTTTAGCGTTTAACTGTCCAAATTGGTTTTCGATAAAATTTCAACGTTAGTAACATGATTATTCAATTATAGAGTTCTCGTACGTAAAAGTGGAATCAATTAGAGTTCGTCACATAAAGTAAAACCAACATGAGTGACTTAAAATATGCAATATGTTGACGAAGAAAAGTTGCTTTAATTGTTGTTTTGAATCGTTAATTTGTAATACTCTCGCGAACAATGCCCTGTCCCTATTTTTACTAATTTATTTATTCAATCGTCTGGGAGCTAATTACACGTAGTGTTAGTACTATATATCTTCAATTTGTGTGTTCTATATCATCTCCAACTTGCTACGTTAGTACAATAAAGGTGGAGATCACATTAGTGCCCCATACAATCAGCGCAACATGCATAATTTAAAAGTTGATAGCAATGGATTTTGCTCAGTGGGAAAGAGAGTCAGGACTGTCTTTTGAGCTAATCAACTTTTAAATTTCTGCTTTGTGACTTTAGTTCCTTTTCTTTCCAATTATTGACTCTTATCATTTCCAAGTATTGATTTTGTCATCATCTTCATATACATTTTTAAATTTATCCTACTGTAATGTATGCCGTCAACTGGTCCCGTAGCTCAGTTGGTTAGAGCGTTGGTCTTATGAGCCGAAGGTCGCGGGTTCGAGCCCCGCCGGGACCATTTTTTATTGGGCCAAGCCCAGCCCATTCACCTGTTCACAGTCTATGAAAAATGGGGCCCAGCCTCCGGCTAAATGGACATGGACCATTTTTATCTCTCTCCCTCCCTCCAGATTACCAGGGCCTCTTTGGTTCATAGCCATTGGCCGGTATGAGGATTCATGATCTTGTGACTATCTCTGATTTTTTTTTTTTTTTTTTTTTTTGAAAGAGTATTTTGGTTAGAGAGCATTTGATAGGTGTAAAATTACCACACTAATTATTTGCATCGTTTCTTGAGTATAGCAATAATCAAAGGCCATTTTAGCAAACGATTGTACCTAATTAATAAACTATTGATTTCAATTGTTACTTTTAAGTGTTTCTAATACTTTTACCTATAAAAAGAAAAATTACAAAAATATGGTAAGTCATTTTTTTTTTCCAATTTTGTATTTTTTTTTAGAAAAATACCATTTTTTTAAAAGATTTTTAGAAAAATATCATTTTAAAAGTGGTTACTAGTTACCAGTATTTAAAAACTGGTTACTAATTATCAGTTATATACCAGTTGTAAATACCTTTGGTTAGTAGTTACAAGTGCTCAAAAAGACGAAAACTGGTTAACGATTACTAGTATATTTTAAAAAATGCATTTTTCTAAAAAGTGTGGTTCTGGATCAGGAAAAAACTGATTCGACCATAAATTTGCAACTCTTTTCTAAAATGGCCATAGATGGCCTAATTTTCTCTTAATTTAAGAGGTGGGTTTGTGCGATTTGTAAAATTGAAGGGGGGGAAAAAAGAAATAAATAGCAAAGGAATTCTAGATAAGATGTGAACTTGGTTAATTTGCTTTCCGCCGCTAAACATGCCTCATAATTGAGAACAAATTTATCCTCTCTCTCATTGAAATTATCAATCCTAGAGTAATCTCAAGTTCGATTATTTTATTCTTTCATTACCTAGTCGTTAAATAAAATGAGTTCTTTATTTATTATCTTTCTATTAAACTACCTAGCTAGAATAAGCTCTATGCATAAGTCAACATAAGCATTAAGATAAGAAAGATAGGTCGATTCAAGAAATAAACACACAGGGTCAGGGTCAGTTTATTTATCTTGAACTATGTTCCACATGCAATCAAAGAAAACTTCTTATAATCAGTGATTCCAATTCGCTACTAGTTGATTAAAGAAAACTTGACAATTACGGATCAAGAATCTAATCTAGCAATAGATATAATCATGCTCACAAGGTTGTGCACCCAACATAAACTAGAAAATAATCTTTGTTGTGTGATACTGGTGTCAAAATGGGCCGACATGGGTATGGCACGACACAACATGATTAATAACTGTACCTGGGCTGGTATGGCACGATAAATAAATGTGCTCAGACTGGTACCGCACAGGTACGACGGGCACAAATAATAGACACGATAAGCACGATTAAGAAAAAATAATTAGTTTGCAAAAAATATACTTATTTTAAATTTATTTTAATTTTTTGGTATAATTTTAATACAATAAATTTAAAAAAATTAGAAAAAATTAAAATTAAAATATTCTATAATTAAAATTACTACATATTATAAATATTACATCAATTTCTAAATTTTTTTAAAGCAAAAAAGTTCCAAAATTTAATAAGTTTGAGCCAAAAAGTTTAAAAATATTAAGAATCTAAGGCAAAACTCACATTCAATAGAAAATACTTAAAATGTTAAGAAAGATAAATACAGTTTAGGTACGCACCAATCATAACTTTTGAGTTATACATTTTGATATAATCTGAGTATGCGCTAATTTAGTTAGAATACACTTTGAAATATAATTTAAATTAATTATCATCACTCACGTAAATTCTAATATTTCAATTTAGATTTGTTTTTATATAAAAATTATCTCAAATTTCAAATAATTCCTTTCTATTACATAATAATTAACAATTCATAATTATTTAAAAATAAATATGTCTAATAGTATTAAAACAACTAAATTTGAAAAGAAAAAAAAATCAATGATGAGAACGAATATGAAACAAGAACAATAAGAGTTTGAAAACGAAAATAATTAGGCATGAAATCATATAAGATATAAAAAATAGGCAACATTCACCAGAATAATATACTAAAAAACAAGCACGATTAGGCATGGAAATATCATAGTACCTAAATCGCGTGTAATTAGTAAGAAAATAACATAATATTAGAAACGGGCACGATTAGGCACAGAAATAGCATAATTTCAGAAACAAGCATGATTAGGCATGAAAAATAGCCCAATACTGAAAACGGATACTATTAGGCACAATAATAACATAATACTGGAAACTGGAACAATTAAGCGCGAAAATATACAAGCATGATAATAGCGCGTTAAAGGCACGATTACGGCACGAAATCGGGTACGGGCACAGGCACATAACGGGCCGGGCACGACACGATACAATTAGAGCTGCAAATATGGGCCGCCTGGCCCATTCAGGCCGAAATGGAAATTCGGGCCGAGCGCCCGACCCGGGTCGGGAATAGTAGAAGGCCGACCCAGCCCAGCATGGCCCTATGGCCCGATAGCTAAATACCGAGCCGACCTGATACTATTTCGTAAAAATATTATTTTTTAAATAATAATTACAAAAATGACAAAAAAAATTTTAAAAATAAAAATAAAAAATGGCCACCACGCCGGCCCAACGTGCTTGCTATCTCAGCCCAACCCGGCCCTAGGGACAGGCTGGGCCCAGGCCTGACCGAGCCCGTGCCAAATTTGTGGGCTGCGAGCCATCCCGTTTGGCTCGGCCCATATTTGCAGCATTAGGCACAATTAGTAATTGTGCCCAAACCGGCACGACACGATTATTAATCGTGCCTGGATTGGCACGGCATGAGGCACGAATGTACCGCAGTTAAATGTGCCTGGACTGGCATGGAACGACCCAGTTAACATCTCTATTTTGCGATCTTAAATCTACCGTCTCTTAGTTGCATATCATTGTGGTAGATAAAGAAAGCCAAGCTGGAGCCGGGAAAAAAAAAAGCACTAAAGCGCTGTAGGAATTTGATCCAATACTTAGGAAAAATCATACATGCATACAAAACTATGGAGAAACACATAATCACATCATGAACGCAGCGGAAAAATTAGCAGATTTAGGTTTTAAAATTTTTACATGAAAATAGTTTTCATAACCATAGAACATGCATACATCATATACAAGATCATGTATAACATAAATCAAATCTAGATACAAAATCCTAGAGATGAGATTAGGGTTTACCTCTTACAGCGTGCTCCTCCTTGATCTCCTCGTTGATGGTGATCAAATCTCCAACCCTAGATCTTCTTGTCTATGCTCTTGCTATTGGTTGATGAGGTGAGTGAGCACCAAGTTGAATCCTTCGTTGGAGAACGATCAAGAACACATTCTTGATCTTTTGGAACACCGAGACTTGAGATGAGACTGAGATTGCAGGAAACTTTTTTCTCTCTTTCTCACTGTAGTTAGCGCAAAACCTCTCTCTCTCTCCCTTTATTATGAGTGTAGCACTTCTAGTGTTACTGTGCAGTTTTTCCTCTCATATATCTTATATATATAGGGCCCAAAACTACTAACCCTAGTCCAACTAGGATTGGGCTTGTTCTCCAATTTGGGCTTTGGGTGTATTTTTATAAATATGTCCAACTCATAAAACTTATTTATAAAAATACCAACTTCTGTGTAGAATCATTATTTTACACAATTTCTTGAAACTAATTTCAGAAATACCACTAACCAATTAATGAGCTTTATTGAGTTAGACAAGGACCTAATGGATCCAAATAATCTAAGCTCCAATAATATGATAAATACATAATAACTCTTATTATGGTATTTATATAAATACTATTAGTAAAGAGAATACTCCACTAAAGGCCCAATGCTGCACTCTTAGATTAGATGTCATGCCTGTTATAGAGATCCATCTAGCATATTCTATACCACATATAGAATCCCTATACAATGCCATAGTTGGATAGGTGAAATTACCATAATACCCCTCCAACACATATTTACTTTTAGGTTACCATCTTTCTATCAAGGAATAATGTTGTCGATAATTTTATTCTCAATGGCCATTTAGACAAAATTATCAACCAATTCACAAAGTGAATACTAAGATCTTAGATTTAATTATTCCATGAATCTTGAAAGAACCTAAAGTGGCATTAATGTATAGTGTCCTTATAATAGGATATATCCTTCTAATTAATTAATCATATTAATTAATTAACTAATTAATCTCATTAATTAGTTGTCTAATTAATCTCATTAATCACTGGAGTTACTAATCAAATTAGTTATCTCTAACTATATTTCAATTACTATAATTAAAAATGTTACTAGATAAATAGTTATCATAATCAACTATTGAATATTAATCTAATTATAATTCAAATCTTTTCTATCCTAATTAATCTTATTAATTACGAATTTGAATAATTCATGGATAGTAATTATTTAAATCTAATCTAATTAGATTCAGTTTCAAATTTAAATTCAAAACTACATCCTAATTTAAATCAAATTTAAATTAACAATAATTACTAAAAATAAATAATTCAAATTTAAACTATCATGATTTTATAGATAATTATCTAATCATATTTAATCACATTATCATAATACCCCTCCAACACATATTTACCTTTAAGTTATCATCTTTCTATCAAAGAATAATGTTGTCGATAATTTTTTTCTCAATGGCCATTTAGATAAAATTATCAACCAATTCACAAAGTGAATACTAAGATCTTAGATTTAATTATTCTATGAATCTTGAAAGAACCTAAAGTGGCATTAATGTATAGTGTCCTTAACTATTTGGTATTCCCATCAATTCATAAGCCATAACCTCCAATATGCCAGAGTTCACCTCTAATTTCATAGAGGTTAGTCTTTTAACAAATCAAAACGCTATAACCCATGAGAGCAAGTCCAGTCAAACATCAAGGATTAAGAGCTATATGCTAAGAGCTAGTTTGTGGTAATGTAAGAATTGAGTTACGGCACTCCAATTCTTTATATTACCTGGTTCAGTTCAATACACATAACTTATTTATGTTGTACTAGTGTTTCTATCAGAAGTCAGATACTTCAATGATTTGAGATACATCATTCTTGTTGAGATAGACAAACACTACATTCTTTTATAAATAAAGTATTCTATCTTTATTTATAGATTGTGAACTAATTTATTTAGACTTAGATAAAGAAACAAGTCTCTCCATAATTAACACTTAATCATGTTTATTTCTTTATACATAAATAAAGTCATAGAATCTTTTTTAGATAAATAAACTATTCAACAAAGACAGTTTAATCTAGCAAATATCATAATTGCACATAGAAGAAAGTTATTTACACTAAAAGGGTAAAATTGAAAATCTGCTTTTTAGTGTAAATATCCCAACGAGCGCATATTATATCCTCAGATATCATGTGCGATCTCTCTCTATAATAGTCGCGACCTTCATCAAGCCATAAAAGTGACTAAGCTAAAATCAGGAGAACTTGCAAGATATGGAAACAGTATGCTGTGTGGAGATCAAGTTAGCTGACTACTAGTTGTTACCCAATCTAGTATTATTACCCAATATTATTCGTATTGTAAAGTTTCCCATTCTCAAAATTAGGAAATACTGGGCTATAATCCTCTATATAAAGGAGGCTCAGTTTCATTGTTCATCAACTCACAATTCACTTCACTATACTTACGCTTTGAAATCTCTCTTTGCTCTCACATTGAGATATTAAAACTTCTTGTAATTCTCCAAAATATAGTGAAGAATTATGAATGTAGGCTCATCTTTTTTGAGATTAAACTACGTTAAAACTCTTGTCTCTTTTTATTACTTTTATTTTGCACATAATTTTGTTTATAATTCTACTTGTTGACAAAACCTCCATCAACAATCTTAAACATAATAAACAAAGTGAAATAATAACCGCTTCAATTTAGAAAGATAATGGATTAAATCTGAAAGGTCTCAATTACAAAAATATATATAGGGCTTTGAATTAGCCCTAACCAATAACGTAGTTTAGCTAGACATAACGTAAGAATACAAAACTAAACTTGTAATGAAAACTAACTTTGAAATAATGAAAAGAAAGAGGAACAGATGTAGAGTAGCTGTGGTATCAAGCTCTTCTATGCAGATGATCCTTATAGAGTAGCTGCGGTATCAGTTAGTTATAATTTATAAAAAAAACAAAACAAAATCAAAGATGAGTAGAAGTATGGAAAATAAAATCTTTTCCGGATTATATTTTTTATAAAAATCTTTTAGGATCTTTTTTATAGTCTAAATACATAGAAGAAATTGTGTACCTCAACCAATGAGTCTTTCTTCTTATGGACTAAGCTTGTAACTGCACAGGTGTGTGGGCACCTTGATCTTGATCAACCTCTAAGTGAGAATCTAAAAACTTCAATAGCCTCCAATGGTAGCTCCAAAAATTTATCTCTCTCAATTTTCTCTCAGTTTTCTATGCACTTGTCAAACTAATATTTCAGTCAAAACTGAACATCACACCCAAAAGTGGGGGGGAGGAGCCTATAACCTAAGGAGGAAATTTAGCCAGCCTAATGGCCATGGGTTGGCCGAATTTTACTGCTATTTTAGCAGTGTGGTAGGCCCAAGATGCCCATCTCTTAGTGTGGCTTTTTTCTCCTTTTTTGTATAATTACCTAGAAAACTGTTTGAGCCCAATTGAGCCCATGCAGCCTAAGATCTTGGTATCGGTTGGGGGACCCAAATAGACCTATTTAATTCAAGCTCTAATAGACAAAGACCCAATTACAATTAATTCTTAAGAAATGGGCTTATACTATTAGTTATGAACTTATTCCACCAAAGGTCCAAACTGCACTCTTGAATTAAATAAATATCATAAGAAATTACCATTTTTCCCCTCTAATTATATCTTTCAATTCCTTGATACAAGACTATATCTAATCGATGACCAAGCTTACAGAAAATCTTTAATTAATAAAATATCTAATTTTATTAATTACTTAGCTAAGGTTTAAATCATCTAAGCTCCTATAGCTCCTCAAGGCATTATTCACTTCTCTATATAATAGAGTTATGGATTCTATATATATAAGCATATGTTCCCAATACCCATAACAATGCATTACCAAAATGCTTGGGTCTAGATAATTTCTTGATCCTTACCTTTTAACATCTCAAATAATATAAGTTATAAATATGAGTTCATCACTTATCTCAGGATTAAGAAGGACATGTATTAATTGTCAAGTTTATGAGAATATGTTCTTGTTAACGGCACTTATTACAAGAACATATTTCACATGGTCCATGTTCAATGTTTATACACAAAGATTTTTTGCACATGGTCATACTAATATAGATTAAGACACACTATAAATGCATAAAGTCTTGTAACACAGTCCAAAAGAAGTGTCTAGTTTCTTTTATTAGTTGTGAACAATCTTATTTGATTTAATTAGAGAAAATATGTCTTAATTTTATAATTAAAATGTTATCACAAATACTATGCATGAAATATTCTTTTATTAAATATCCAAAATATTCAATAAATATCTATAAATAATAAATACTTTTTAGGCATAATCTTAATAGTGTCAACCTCTTCTATGCAGATGATTCTTCTCCAGCTACCAAATGCTCTTTGTTCTTTTAAAATTCTCTTGAATCTCCTCTCTCTAAGTGTGTCCTTTTCTACCTTAAAATACCCAATTTATAGCTGTTGTGACCTTATGGGCATTTGAGAAAAATTCACAGAGTTTGAGTCCAAAAATATCAAAATGGCTGACATTTAGGTCATCCCGTCATTTTGTTCATAAATAATAAATATTTTTTGGGTATAATCCTAATAGTGTCAAACTCTTCTATGCAGACGATCCTTCTCCAGCTACCAAATGCTCTTTATTCTTTTGAAAGTCTCTTGAATATCCTCTCTCTAAGTGTTCCTTTTCTGCCTTAGAATACCCAAGTTATAGCTGTTGTGACCTTATAGGTATTTGAGAAAAATTCACGGAGTCTAAGTCCAAAAACATCAAAATGGCTAACAAAATGGTTGAACCACGCTAAAACTCTTGTCTCTTTTTATTGCTTTAATTTTGCACGCAATTTTGTTCATAATTCTACTTGTTGATAAAATTTTCGTTAATAATCTTAAACCTAATAAACATAGTGAAATAATAACAACTTCAATTTAGAAAGATAATGGATTAAATCTGAAAGGTTTCAATCATAAAAATATGTCTAGGGCTTTGAATTAGCCCTAACTAACAAAGTAGTTTAGCTAGACATAACGTAAGAATACAAAACAAAACTTGTAATGAAAACTAACTTTGAAATAACAAAAAGAAAGAGGAACAAATGTAGAGCAGTTGTGGTATCAAGCTCTTCTATGCAGACGATCCATGTGGAGCAGCTGCAGTGTTAAGCTCTTCTATGTGGACGATCCTTCTCCAGCTACCAAACGCCTTTTGTTCTTTTGAAACTCTCTTGAATCTCCTCTGTCTATGTGTGTCCTTTTTGACTTAGAATACCCAATTTATATTTGTTGTAACCTTATAGGTATTTGAGAAAAATTCATGGAGTTTGAGTTCAAAAATATCAAAATGGTTGACATTTAGGTCATCCCGTCAAGCTAGCGCCATAACGCCAAAAATCTAGTGTTGCGGTGCCCTATATTTTGATCTTTATGCCCTATGAGCGAGCGCCCCACTATTTGTACTCATCGATTTTGCATTTTCACCAACTTTTCGGCCCAAATTTCACTCATTTCTATCTTTTCTCTTCCAAAACACGTACAAAACATTAAATCACCAATAAAAACCTATAAGTAATAAGGAAACTTGTAAAGTAACGTAGACAAATCAACCAAATAATGTATATAGTTAAGCACTTATCCGTCTATGAAGATAGATGATAAATTAATACTCTTCTGCATTCAGAGCTCATAAATTGGTAGCTCAAATAAATAAATATAACTCATAGACTAGTACAGTACTAAACTTGCTAGGTGATCTATCTACAAGAATTATCGTTATAAATATGAAGATAAAATTAAAGCACCAAGTGTTGACATCACACAACAACCACCAAATGTACATATGTTAAGACTCGAGCAAATTCTCAACCCTTCAAAAATTAAAGAAAATCCAAGACTGTGAGTATTTAGTAATTTTGAAAGTGAATATAAATAAATGATAATTTTTTTTTAAAGTAAACACTTAGGATTTTCATTTTTACCCTCAAAACGTTATTATCTTTATATTTAGAAGACCTTCTTGCCCATCCAGGAAATTATTCTTTAGTGTCTTTGGGAAAAGTCTAGTTAGTTTAGTGAAAATAAGTTAAGTCGATAAAACTCTTAATCCTATGAATATACAGTCTATAAATTAATTTCACTCGTTTATTTAAAACTAGTCTTTAAAAGGAAACTAAATCCCAAGTATTGATAATTCTTAAAACATACTTTTCAGAAGTCAAAATGTCCTATTTTTAATGCTAAGGCCTCAAATAGTAGTAAAAAGATTCTCATACACCCATTTAGCATAATTCACGGAGTCTGGCTAAACAATTCACTTAAGAACAAAAAGAGTAAGATTTGAATACCAACCAGGACTCAAGGAGGGCCACAGACATGAATCAACAACGTATTCATCCAATAGAAATCTTATCCCGAACAAACAATACCTGAAAGGGAAGGAAATGAAGGGGTAAGCTTAGAAGCCCAATAGGAAACTCAAATTACCATTTTCAAAAACCATTTTCCTTAGTAAGTCCATGCATGGTTAGCTATGCTCAAAACAGTCATAAAACTATAGTAATAAATCAAATCCAAAAAGTTCATAAGAGGAAGTATGTGGGTAAGATATAAAAGAAAAATCAGTGTGCAGCCTCAACCAGCTCGATATCCACGAACTCACATAATCTCATCACGGACTCAAAGCAGCTCTCTTCCTAATTACCAATCCCGGAATACTAGAGGGACACCTCAATGTCTCACCTGCCGAACCAGAGGAGCACCGTATGTCTATACCTATTATATGGGAGTAACCAGAAGAGAGGCAATAATCTTTACCTGATTAACAATCTTGAATTATCGAAGGGACACCTACATGTCTTGCCTGTTGGACCAGAGGGGCACCGAATACCTATACCTACTAGATGGGAGCAACCACAAAAGAAACCTGTTCATAATATGGACCAGCTCAAATGTCCTGAGCTCACATTACCTTATCTCACCCTAGCACGACACACACTGTGTGAATCAACACCCTGAGTTCAACCCTGAACTCAAACTCCGAGCTCAATCCCGAGCTTAAATGCATACATGGCCATGTATCCTGGACCTCTATGTAGGTTTACAGGCTTGCACTGACGGTCAAGGGTGCATACCCAGCCAACTAAAATGTCCCACATAGATTTGTAGACTCTACTAACGGTGGGCTCTTACTACGAACTAGGTGTCTTGTGACACCCAAATACTCCTGGTGTGGTCCTAAAACTCACACTACAACTATTATACTTGAATTACCGTACCATACTTACCATCTCCGCTCTCAAAAAACTGGTAGTATAACGGCTGGAATTAGGACAAATCCCAAATTCCATACCTGCATGAAAAGCATCTACAAACCATACGGCAAGAACCATAACAATCTCAATTTCACCAGGCAATTTATGTATCCATCAAAAATCCGAAATAAATACATAATCCCAACATTTAGACCTATATGAAAACATCCATAACTACACAGTACAGTCCATAGTCATCTATGAGCATTCCAGAACAGTCCATAACCAAGTCAATTCACCAGATAATTCGAATAATTATATAAGGCAATAAAATTCGTATTTTTCACAATATGTCACATAAGCAAATATTTATACAAAAAGATACAGAAAATAGGTAATTTAGTCCCCTACCTCGACAAAGTAGCGATACAACCCCAAGAAGTGCGTTCGGTATCGTTTGGCAGTCGTTCGGAAGGTTGGGGGTCGTTTTTGGACCTTCAATTACTTGCTTTGAAATGTCGTTTTTCCAACGGAGCATCAATTCAAGGTGCGGACCTCACCACTAAAATTCTAGCACCCAAATTAGTTAGGTTAGATCTATAATTTAGAACTTTTTTGAGTTCAACTACTCTAATTTAAACTACTTCCACACCCGATCGAGACGTCTTCATCTTTCTCATCTTCTTCTGTCTTATCATCTTAATCATAGTTGTCTCATTCCTCTGCTCCGGCTGCCGCCTCTCAAGCTCCCCTGCGACCCGAATATTATGGTAGGTCCATCCGGACCCGACCCGGTAGGTGTTAGGAAATTGTATTTCCTATAGTGGGCCACATATATTTTGGACAATTGTATTGGGCCATATTATTCTTAAGCAGACCCAATAAGTGATTTAATTAGGCTGGGTCAGGATATCCAACTGGGTATGGATACCAATGTGGATACCCTGTTAGTCACCCAGTTAGGGTTTGATGGATACCCAACAGGGGACTATATAAAGAACATATTAGGGTTATGGTCCCTGTAGCCAAAAGAACACGTACGCTCAATTCTCTGGAACCCACCATCAATTACAGAGAATTCCATCTGAGTGTCATTAGGCTTTAAGGCTACAGAAGATCAAACCCTCTAGCATATACAGTCAATCACTATCGCTTCCGCCTTCTGTTCATCGTCCAGACTACGGTATTGAATCATGGACTCAGGTATACTCAATGAATCCCTACCCATCAGTTTTAGCATGAATGTTCTAGGATTTGTGTTTGGTTTTGCAATCCCATATAGNTCTGTAACCCACCATCAATTACAGAGAATTCCATCTGAGTGTCATTAGGCTTTAAGGCTACAGAAGATCAAACCCTCTAGCATATACAGTCAATCACTATCGCTTCCGCCTTCTGTTCATCGTCCAGACTACGGTATTGAATCATGGACTCAGGTATACTCAATGAATCTCTACCCATCAGTTTTAGCATGAATGTTCTAGGGTTTGTGTTTGGTTTTGCAATCCCATATAGAATTCTAACAAGTGGTATCAGAGCGGGATTTCATGTTAAAATTGATTAGGTTTTCATGTATGTCTGTAGTTTTCAAAATCTATGCCCATTTGGATTTCTAGGGTTTAGATTATACATGCATGATTTGTAATTTTACATGATTTATTGAGTATTTGATGCTATGAGGGTTAAAAATTGAGTTTTGGGTCATAAAGTTTGCAGAAAAGGCGAAAAAATCGCATTAGGAGTGAGTTACCCGATCTTAGAATCGGGCAACTCCATTACAGGCAGCGGCAGCCTCGGATAAATAAATAAAAAAAAAAAAAAAGGGCGGCCGCAAGGAGGCACCGCGGTGCCCTACACCGCAGTGCCGCTTCAGGGCACCGCAGTGCCGCTACAGGGCACCGCAGTGCCGCTTCAGGGTACCGCAGTGCCGCTAACCGGGTTTCAGAAAATTTTTAGGTCATTTTTGACCTAATTGAGGTATTCGGTCTCGTTTTTTGGGTAAAATTGAATCGTTTTCGACTCAATTTAAGAGGTTCCAACCCGAAACTTGACCAATAAAGTTTATTTTCTCAAATCCAATTTCAGTAAGACCCAAATTTATCCGTTGAAAACTCTTGTTTGGTTTTAAGAGTTGATAAATTTCTTAAACTCAATTAATTTTGGTCCGTGCTTATGAAAATTTTATTTGTTTGGGCATTTCAGATGATTTTCATTGCACAATTTGTCTTGTATGTTAGATTAAACACGATAAAGCAACATGTTGCCAAAGTAACCTTTGTTGTGTAGTTTTGTTTAGTCTAACGTATAAAGATGTTGTGGGTTTGTTGTTAATGCGGATAACTATCGGCCCAAAGGAAGGTGGTTATTTGGCACGACAACAAACGCACCTGTGATAATGAGTATGTGACGGTTGTTTGGTTTCCATGTGAGCAATAAATCGGCCCAAAGGAAGGTTTGTTGTTTGACAGGATTTACCATCAGTATTTGATTATTACACTTGAGAGTACCACTTGCAAGTTAATACGTCGGCCCAAAGGAAGGCCTATTAATGTTGCGCTAGGTATCTTGTGATGGTAGCCCACCTTATGTGATATATGTCATATTTGCATATTTGTGATTATATTGTATGCTTATATGTGACGTTTAAGTTGTGAGCATGTTTAATTTATGGTATTATTTTGTTCTCTATACAGTTTCTGCTGCTAATTTTTCTGCCAACTTGAGTACTATTCCTGTGCTTACAGGCACAAACTTTAAGTCCTGGAAAGAGAATGTCATGATCGTACTGGGTTGTATGGATCTTGACCTGGCACTTAGAAAGGACCAACCCCCTGCTCTTACGGAGGAAAGTTCCACTGAGGATAAAAGGAACTTTGAGCTTTGGGAAAAGTCCAATCGTATGAGTGTCATGATCATGAAACGCTCTATTCCAGAAATCATGTGGGACTCTTTGCCAAATGAGGAAAATGCCAAGGATTTCCTGGCTGCTCTTGAAAAATTATATCTCAAGAACGAAAAAGGGTGAGATGATTAGTACCTTGGGGAAACTCATCTCAATGAGGTACAGTGGCAAAGGAAATATAAGGGAGCACATCTTGCAGATGTCTCATTTGGCTGGCAAGCTTAAGGAATTCAAGTTAGAAATTAATGAGGATTTGCTTGTGGCCTTGATTTTGCTTTCTCTTCCTAATCAGTACGGGAACCTACAGACAATATACAACGCCCAAAAGGACAAATGGAATATTAATGAATTAATATCCATTTGTGTTCAGGAGGAAGAGAAAATCAAAGCCGAAAGGCCTGAAAGTGCTAACTTGACCACTACCTCTAAGGCAAAGAAGAGGAAAATGGATAAAGTTAAGGAAGCTGCAGGGGTTCCACCTGTTAAGGCACAAAAGAAGCAAGATGATGAAGGTTGCTTCTTTTGTGGGAAAAGTGGACACCTAAAGAAGGAATGCGTTAAGTATAAAGCTTGGCGTGTTAAGAAAGATAAGCTTCTCATTTATGTTTGTTCTGAAGTTAATTTAACTTCTGTACCTAAGGATACTTGGTGGGTAGATTCGGGTGCTACTACTCACGTTAGTGTTTCCATGCAGGGTTGCCTGTGGAGCCGAAAGCCAAGTGATGATGAAAGATTCATCTATGTAGGCGACGGTCAAACAGCTTCGGTGGAGGCCATTGGGCACTTTAGATTGTATTTGAATTCTGGAAAATATTTGGATTTGTATGAGACTTTTGTGGTACCGTCTTTAAGACGGAATTTGGTTTCAGTTTCTGTATTGGACAAATTCGGTTATTCTTGTTCTTTCGGAAATAATTTATTTAGTCTTATGCGTGATTCAATTGTTGTTGGTACNATGCAGGGTTGCCTGTGGAGCCGAAAGCCAAGTGATGATGAAAGATTCATCTATGTAGGCGACGGTCAAACAGCTTCGGTGGAGGCCATTGGGCACTTTAGATTGTATTTGAATTCTGGAAAACATTTGGATTTAATGAGACTTTTGTGGTACCGTCTTTAAGACGGAATTTGGTTTCAGTTTCTGTATTGGACAAATTCGGTTATTCTTGTTCTTTCGGAAATAATTTATTTAGTCTTATGCGTGATTCAATTGTTGATGGTACTGGTTTTCTTATTGACAATCTTTATATGGTAAATACCCAACCCTCCGTTAATGAAACTTTGCATGTTAATTCAAAAGGTACAAAATGAAAATTAACTAATGAGGACTCATCGATGTTGTGGCACAGACGCTTAGGACACATTTCTAAACAAAGAATTGAACGTCTTGTGTCTGATGGGATCCTTGGTCCCCTTGATTTGGCAGATTTTACCGTCTGCGTTGAGTGTATAAAGGGGAAACAGACAAACATTAGGAAGTTAGGTGCCAATAGGAGCTCTAGCGTCTTAGAACTGATACATACGGATATCTGTGGTCCATTCCCTACGGCTTCTTGGAATGGACAACAGTACTTTATCACGTTCATAGACGATTATTCTCGCTATGGGTACATTTACTTAATTTATGAGAAGTCACAATCACTGGACGTATTTAAGGCTTATAAAGCTGAAGTGGAAAACCAGCTTGATAAGAAAATTAAGGCTGTCAAATCTGATCGTGGTGGTGAATACTACGGTTGGTATGACGGATCAGGTGAGCAACGTCCAGGGCCTTTCGCTAAGTATTTGGTAGAGTGCGGCATCGTCCCGCAATACACCATGCCTGGGAAACCTAGCATGAATGGTGTTGCTGAACGACGCAATCGGACACTAAAGGATATGGTAAGGAGTATGATCAGTCATTCCACCTTACCAGAATCACTATGGGGAGACGCACTCAAAATTGCAGCATATATCCTTAATAGAGTACCGAGCAAAGCAGTAGCTAAAACCCCTTATGAACTCTGGACTGGGCGAAAACCCAGTATAAATCATTTATACATATGGGGTTGTCCAGCTGAGGCAAGGCCTTACAGGCCGAATGAAAAGAAACTGGACTCAAGAACAGTAAGCTGCTACTTTGTAGGGTATTCTGAAAGATCCAGAGGCTATAAGTTTTATGATCCCACATTAAAGACTTTCTTTGAGACGGGAAATGCCAGATTTCTTGAGGATATTGATTTTGGGAGGGAAGATAAGGTTAGGAACATTGTTTTCGAAGAAGAATTCGTTTCTCTTCCTATGGTTGCTATTGACAATGGTCAGGACATTCAGGCTCATGTTCCTGACAATATCATTGTTCAAGATGCAATCGCTCCAGTTCAAAACAATGTTCAGGGGGTTCCTGTCCCAGTTGAGGTAAATGCTCCTGTAGAGTAAACTCAACAGCCTCAAGAACTAGTGCCTTTAAGGAGGTCCATTAGAGAAAGGAGAAGTGCGATTCCGGATGACTATGTCGTATATCTCCAGGAACATGAGTTTGACATTGGGATAGTGGAAGATGATCCAATCAATTTCACACAGGTCAAACAAAGTTCCAATTCTCAAAAGTGGATCGATGCCATGAATGAAGAGATGAAGTCTATGAGAGACAATGGCGTTTGGGATCTCGTCAAATTGCCTGAAGGTGCGAAGCCCATTGGTTGCAAATGGATATTTAAGACCAAACGGGATTCGAAAGGCAATGTTGAGAGATATAAGGCACGTCTTGTCGCTAAAGGCTTCACTCAGAAGGAAGGCATTGACTTTAAAGAGACCTTCTCTCCGGTTGCTTCGAAGGACTCTTTTAGAGTTATTATGGCACTGGTGGCTCATTATGACCTTGAGCTTCATCAGATGGACGTTAAGACAGCGTTTCTCAATGGAGACATTGATGAAACAATATATATAATGCAACCAGAAAATTTTGTATCGGGAGATCCAAAGTCTATGGTCTGCAAACTCAAGAAGTCCATCTATGGTCTCAAGCAAGCTTCTCGTCAATGGTACCACAAATTTCATGAGGTAATCATCTCGTTCGGTTTTGAGGTGAATCCTGTTGATGATTGTGTATACCATAAGTTCAGTGGGAGTAAGTTTATCTTTCTGGTGCTTTATGTTGATGACATACTACTGGCAAGTAGTGATATAGGCTTACTGCATGACACCAAGAGATTTCTTGCGAAGAATTTTGAAATGAAATATCTTGGGGTCGCCTCTTTTGTATTAGGTATATAGATACATCGAGATCGTTCTCGGGGTATCCTTGGGTTATCACAGAAGAGCTATATCGACAGAGTGCTCAGTGGGTTTGGTATGGATAAGTGTGCACCAACGGACACTCTGGTGTCTAAGGGAGATAAATTTAGCCTCAGCCAAAGTCCCAAGAATGATTTTGATAAAGAAGCTATGCAACAGTTTCCTTATGCTTCGGCTATAGGGAGTCTGATTTATGCTCAAGTATGTACGCGTCCGGATCTTGCGTTCATAGTTGGTATGTTGGGCAGATACATGAGTAACCCTGGAGTGGATCATTGGAAGGCAGCAAAGAGGGTTATGAGGTACTTACAGAGAACAAAGGAATACATGCTCACTTATCAGAGATCGGACATTTTGGAGATCATTGGGTACTCCGACTCTGATTTTGCAGGATGTCTAGACAGTAAGAGATCCACATCGGGCTATGTCTTTCTTTTAGCTGGAGGAGCTATTTCCTGGAAGAGTGCTAAGCAGACACTCGTAGCTACTTCCACTATGGAGGCAGAATTCATAGCTTGTTATGAGGCATCCAATCAGGGAATATGGCTGCGAAATTTTGTCACCGGGCTGCATGTAGTAAATGGCATTGAGAGGCCATTGAAACTTTATTGTGACAATAACTCGGCAGTCTTATATTCTAACAGCAATAGGAGCTCATCAAAGTCAAAGCACATTGACATTAAGTTTCTAGCTGTTAGAGAGAGAGTTCAGAGTCGTTTAGTGTCAATTGAGCATATCGGTACAAACTCTATGATAGCGGATCCGCTCACCAAAGGTTTACCACCTAAGGTCTTTCACGAGCACACTGCTCGTATGGGTGTTGTATTTTTGGATGGTGTGCAGTTTTAGTGGGAGTTTGTAATTTGGTTTAGATGCTTATTGTGTGACACTTGTTTATGTTTGTTTACTGCAGTATTTGGTTATTGATGATGGTTTTCATTATAGACTCTGTTCATTATATATTATATGATGCATTTTATATTATATGATGCATTTCATATTTTCTGGCTTTCCCATTGTGGTTAACAATAAAGTTTGCGGTAATGCACTAAAGGGGAAAGACTACGGTCGATCTCAATAAAGTTCGGGTGGACCAGTTGGAAATAGACACGTAAATCACATTGCGTGTAATTTCCACATTGCGTGTAATTTCCATGCCACATTCCATACTCGATCTGTGTCATTCGGGTGTATTAGTACGGTGATCATTGAGGGTTCTAGTTGCCATCCAAATAAGTGCGACGACGAGCGCTTTGGTTTCGTACTGATATGTCTGATGGACGGGATTGTAACTTCGGGGATATTCAGGAATAATATGGTATGTTAATGGCCATACTTCAGTTTTGCAATACAATTGTATTTGGTTCATATGTGACCCAAGTGGGAGATTGTTAGGAAATTGTATTTCCTATAGTGGGCCACATATATTTTGGACAATTGTATTGGGCCATATTATTCTTAAGCAGACCCAATAAGTGATTTAATTAGGCTGGGTTAGGATATCCAACTGGGTATGGATACCAATGTGGATACCCTGTTAGTCACCCAGTTAGGGTTTGATGGATACCCAACAGGGGACTATATAAAGAACATATTAGGGTTATGGTCCCTGTAGCCAAAAGAACACGTACGCTCAATTCTCTGTAACCCACCATTAATTACAGAGAATTCCATCTGAGTGTCATTAGGCTTTAAGGCTACAGAAGATCAAACCCTCTAGCATATACAGTCAATCACTATCGCTTCTGCCTTCTGTTGTAGCAGGTCTGATGCCATAACTTAGTACCTGAGTCCATATGAGTTACTTAGGGATGGGTAGTCAAAATCGTACTTACAAGATCCCAAACAGTTTAGTTTTGCAATCCCATATAGAATTCTAACATTTTCTTCATTCCCTTTCGAGTTATTTCCTCTATAGATTAATTAACATGGCCTTGATTATAACTCTCACCGCCTCCAATAAGATTTCCTTATCGCTGCTCACGGCTTGGCCACAACTCCATTGTCCCACCACCGCACCCAAACCGGTTAATTCCATAGAATATCGATGATTGAGGGTGTTGATACACCCTCTTATGAAATTATTATGATTTGTCCGTGGTTCCTCACTAATTGACTTCTTCTATTCCTACATGTGAAGATTTTATTATGATGTAAGTTCTGTGGCTATTCCTTTCTTTCGTGGACTGAAATTCATTTCAAGGCTCCCTACACAAGAGTTTACTTGTTACTTTCAATTTTCTTGTTCTGGTAATTTCAAAATTCAATTTTTTTTTTGTTCAGTATTTTTTGGTGTGGCACAACATCGTTGGTGTACTTAATATCGGTGCTTTTAATGATATATCCCAAATTGGGACATGATTTTCCTCTCTAAAATTGGGTTTTCGAGGAAGCCCGTACCTCTCAAAACAAACTATACTAGAACAATTTCTTAATTTCTATAGTTTCCTGATTCTATAGATATACTTATTTATAACTTACTATAAATGAGAAAGTGATATATCAAGTGGATATTTAGAAAAAAAGTTTACTTCGTCTTCTGAGTCTTGGAGTTGCTTCTTTTCTTCCGCGGTGGAAGTGAAGTCAATCAAAAATTCATCTCGTAAGTAGCTATGCTTAATTTCGATTCTCTAGTTTTCAGACGAATAATAAGCAATAATAGGTTACACACGTGTATATATAAACATACATTTAATTTTAAAAGATGCAGAGTGATTGTGGATCCGTTTACCTTTTTAAACTCATTATTCTCTTTCTTGATTACATATCTTCTTTAAGTTTATTGTGAATAATTTTATACGAATTATTACTTTTTCAATATCGTTGTTTTTTTTTTTTTTGACGTTTAGTTGGAAATAATGAAAACAACATGCATATATACTAAGCAATAAGAATTTGGTTTCCCGCTATCATCATAATTTTAATTATCCACTTAATTAATTTCTTTTTTTGGGTTTTTTGAGGAGAGATATTTTAATAATGGCTTACTCGCTTCCGTGGTTGCTATCTTTATCGGTAATGGTGGCTGTGGAATGGATGTTTGCACTATGGTCTTACATCAATATTTTTCTTTTCATACGTGATTTGCTCTATGATGAGACTCTCCGTCTTAGGCTTTTCAGTTTCACGACGTCTACGTTAGCAGCAATTGGTGTTCCATCCGGTTTTCGCATTGGACCTTCCACCATCTCAAAGATTTTCCATGATTTAAAGCGCTCATTTCTTCGCCTACAGGAAATTCGGTGGTAACTAATGTTACTGCTTATTAATATTGTCTATCTTGTTTCTTCTAAGATATATAATTAATACTTTATAGTTTATATATGCATATTTTTCTCTGACATCTGCATATTATTAGTCACCTTTATATCTTATCGTGGTTTCAATATTTGTATGCATATGATTGATTATGAGTAGTAAAAAACAAGAAATAATTTAGTGATAATGGTTCCAGGGCTTTCTCCATAAACCGTTATATTGCTGCGTTGGTTTTGGGCTTCTTCCTTGAAGATATAATGGCACATGCACCAAAAGCAGTACCGGAGTTGCGCTACTATGGTTCTGCAGCGTTCAGTCTTTTTCTGTTTTCACACTACGTAATTTATTTGCCTTTCTCGGATATCTTTTAATTCTTCGGGGTGAATTATGTAATTACAATTCTCGTGGTACATCACAACATTCAAAACGTGGAGCAACTAATAGTAACTCTTCTAATGACGCATCAGAACGTTCAGCTACTATTGTGCACTGTACCTCTTCTGATGATAATACATCACGACATTTGGAACATGGACGAGCAACCAGTGTGCTTAATAATGACTCTTCCTCTAATGATGCACCAGAACATTCAGCTACTAGTTTGCTTAATAGTAACTCTTCTAGTGATTCATTAGAACATTCAGCTACTAGTGTGCTTAATAGTGACTCTTCTATTGATACATCACCACATTCGGAACCTGGACGAGTAACTAGTGTACTTAATAGCGACTCTTCTAATGATACATCAGAACATTCAGCTACTGTAGTGCTTGACTCTTCTAGTGATACATTCCAAGATTGGGAACTACTTAATGGTTACTCTTTTGATGATACACAGTTACACTCCACTTCAACGCCGTCGCCCAAGGCTTTGTTGTTGCCACCACTCGTCACTCCACCGCCCTCTGATAAGGTTCCATTCTTGCTGCTCACAGCTTGGCCATAACTCCGCTGTCGCCACTGTGGCACCCAAACCGGTTACGATGATAGAATAACGATGATTGAAGGTGTTGATCATATGAAATTATTATGATTTGTCCGTGACTGCCATTCCTTTCTTCCATGGACAAGATTCTTTTCAACGTCCCAATTAACAATTTGTTTATTACCATTATTTTCTTGTATTGAGCTTCTCTTTCTTTCTTTCTTTTTTTTTTCTTTTTTTTTTTTTTTTCGGTTGGGTGTTGCGCAACGTTAGTGTACCTAATATTGACGCTCTCAAAATTTTTGAACACGAGAAAATAAGCGTCCAACTTTTCTAATGATACACCACAACATCCAGAATTTGGACCAGCAACTGGTGTGCTTAGTTGTGACTCTTCTAATTATACAAAGCTACAGTCAGATAAAAGTAATGTTAAGCTCAAAACTTTTGTTAAGGGTTTTCGATTTTAATAATCAATGCTCTTTTTATGTGTGTTTTATTTCTTATCTTATTATTATTATTAGTCGTTATACCGCGCTTTGCGCGAATTGTATTAATATTGCATACATTAAGCCTAATGTATAGTTAAGTTCAATATATTTCAACATTAAAAAAATATATTTATCTCTATATTTATTTTGATGAGACGAATGTAGCACAACTATTTGTTCGATGAATTAAATTTATTATAAGCTATCATTAATATTAAATTAAATACAATATTATATAATACATGTATATATTACAACCAATCATAGCAAAGAAAAATAATGATAGGACCAATCATATCATAAAAAAATTAAGATTTTTCTAAAATTTTTTAAAATAGAATAATGATCAAAGATATAGTTAGGTTTAATGTATTTAAAAAATATATTTCTCTTTATTTATTTTGATGAGACGAATATAACATAACTTCTTGACGTTCGATGAACTAAATTTAATATAAGTAATCATTAATATTAAATTAAATATAATATTTTATAAAACATTAAATTATGTTTTTATCTCTCTCTATATTTATTTTGATGAGACGAATGTAGCACAATCATTTATTCGATTCGATGAACTAAATTTATTATAAGATATCATTAGTATTAAATTAAAAATATAATATTATATAATACATGTATATATTATAACCAATCATAACAAAGAAAAATAATAATAGGACCAATCATATCATGAAAAAATTAGAATTTTTCTAAAAATTTTAAAATAAAATGGTGATCAAAGAAGCTATCAGAATTTTGAGCTTCAGGCTTAATATAGATATATAGATATAGATATATAGATATAGATATAGATATAGATATAGATTTTTGGTGGTTCATTGTGAAACGGAGAAACAAATGCCAGCCCTTATACCTCCCCGTCACCCCCGCCTATACTGAGAAAATTAGGCTCAGCATAATAATATCCAGAAGTACTTACAAATTTCATACCTGCTCGACGGTTGCCATTCTTTGACATTGACAGTACTGATTCATCATAAAGAAATTGTCAATTCATCTGTGCCCAACCCTTGTTTCATCTTGTTTTATTAGAAGGCAAGGAACTTATTTAATTTTCGGATCATTATCTTGAGTTCTAAGTGTTTTGAATTAAAACCTTATTCCTGATTCCAAGAGGAATAATAAACAAATAGTAAACGGAAAACAAGCAAAGCACATACTGATGCACAAGTCTTATAATGATACGTTCTTAATGCAAGAGTTATGTGTACTTTTTCACTCTAATGAAGAAAAAGAGTACAAGGTGATCTCATGCCTCCCACACTCTACAAAAGTGACTCACACTTGAGACAATTATTCTCTTCTAAAATCAGCCCCCCAAATGTCCCTTATATGGTATGAAAGTTATGACAACTTAATACACGTACAAAATAGCTAATATACACCTACTCAAGTTTCACCTCAGAGGCATCATCATAATCACATTTGTAATACCAGAAAAAAAATAAAATAAAATCAGAAGATAAGAAAATAAGAAGTTTGAGTCGAGAATTTTCAAGCGATTCCTTTTTGCTTCTTTTTCCCCCTCTAAAAGTGGTAATATCAGTTGCTAAGTATAAATGTCATACTTGACTATTGGTCAAGGAAAAAAGCAATAAATCAGGTAAGTTGTATCCATCGAAAAAAGAAACTAACGACACCCACTTAAATCAATTTGACAATATGCGATTTATTCCTCTCCAATGTGCTCAAAAAGTTTGTAGCACCAGTTTATTCATTGGAAAAAAAAATGCAGTCTACCGACGTAAAAGAATATTTCTATTAATTTTCCAATGAGAGCACAAAGGCTCAACACTGCTGCAGATACAAACACTTCAAGAATTCCAATGAGTCATACCTTTACAGTTCTTGTTTTATGGCCTTCTCAGCCTTAAGCCACCAAATGACATTGGAGTTGGCTATTTCCACTCCCTTCTGTAGAAATAGAATCTCTGCTTATACTTTCTGCCTGATTCTTGGCCTTCTTCTCAGCCTCAATCTTTCTCAGTGTGGTTGAACTCATCTTATCTCCACTAGAACCTTCAGAAACCAAATCCACCACTTCAATCTGCATAATCCCCTCAATATGAAAACCATAATTACCCACCAAATTCCCATAATTGGTAAAAGATAAATAAGTCCAAAATTGGGTTCGATAGTCTAAAATCAGGAAGACTATTGACCAGAAAGTAGTCAAACCTTCAGTTGTGAAAGGCCTCTTTCAGCTCTCTTCTTATTGACTGAAATCCCACCCGGTAACGTCTCCTTGCTGCCATAACCAAATCAGTCAAATTACCATTAGAGTTTTCTTCTTGTGGGTCAGTACAAAACGAAACAAAATTCGATTTACCCATCTTAAAAACCAGTTTAAAGGCCAAAGTAAAAATTATCATCCTACATAAATTTTAATGAAATGTCACCAAAAAAAATTCTCTGAGATTCTAAGCATTTAAATGTTGCTCCAAAACTAACCTGACCACTATAGCGTCCAAATTTTCATCAACTATGGAAGGGCCATAAGGGTCTATAATTGGTACAGCTTGCACTATGAGCTCTGGTTTTATAGACTGCCACCCCAGGGAAAAAAAAAAATTGATTTAAGGAATTTAAGTGCTAAACTTAATCATGTAATTGAAACAAACCAAGAAAAGAAAGCTTATAACTTGTTCTGAATACCTTAATATAATTTTCAACATTACGAATCCTTTCTTCAATGGGCTGTATTAATTCAGCAAACTGCAAAAAGATCATATAAAAACTCATTTTTGGGCAATAAATTGAATTTAAAAGCACTATTTATACATAAATATGTGTATAATTAACAAGTTCAATCTGAATTTGCAAAATTACCTGTTTTTTGGTCAACATGGGCTTGTCGCAAACTCCGACTGCAATCCGATGCCGTGCCAGCTCCGCCGCCGCCTGAAATACCAATTTTACCATTCAAAAATTCCCAAAAAAAAAAAAAAAAAATGAAAAGATTAAATACAGTAAGTGAAAGCGGAGACCTTGAGGAAAAGACGGTGACCGTCGTGCAACCGGTCGAAGGTACCGCCGAGAACCACCGCCCCGTATGTATTCGGCGGCGAAATCTCCGTCTTTATCTCTGACTCTTCCAATATTGCCATCTCTCTCTCTCTCTTTCGGCTTCAGATTTTCGGATCCAATATCGTGACGTTTCAGGAGAAGGTTTAGTTGACGAAGATTTTCAGGTGTTACTTGTTTATATATGTTTTGGGGCTGTGATCAGGTACAACGAACCTAGACAATTCTACTTTAGCATCTGACTGTTTGACGTCCTTGATTTTTTTTTTTTTTTTTTTGAGAGATTTGACGTCTTTGATTTTGATCATTAAATTTTAAGTGAAGCAAAATCCCCCGTGTAAAGTCTACGAGTCCCCAAGTTTAGTCAAGATATTTTATTCATAACTAGTAGTTGTGAAATGAGGAGACCCCGACTTTTTGGCAAGATTTAAAACTAGGCCTATATCATGCATTTTTTTGGTTTCTATTCATATATTTCAGACCTTCAATGTCCACTACCATATAATGCATCAGTTTGAAACTAGGTAACTAAAACTACAATTCAAGAAGACTCACGTGGGACCAATTTATTAATCAAATTTACCCAGATTAATAAGTCATATAACACTTGCTACAATTAGTGCCTCGTAGCATTGTTTGGTGGTTAAAGTTGGTACAAGGTTAAGAAGTCAAAAAATATCAAACACTTGAAAAATTTCAACTAAGAAGGTTTATTTTTCACCAGCTAAAACATGACAGTCCCAGCAGCTAAGAATGAACCGGAAACAGAGTAATACAATTTTGGGTTTGAAACCCTCTGATGGCATTGTCTGCATCAATGTGGTTGAATTCATCCTTGACATTCCTAAGAAATCTTAAGTGGATTAAATTCCCTTTTGCCCAGATGGGTTACAGTTGCCAAAACGCTTGCAGTAGTAAGTGAATAGTCAACAGAAACTAGTAGTTTCAGATTTCAGGATTCAAGTTTTGACAACAGTAGCGAAACACTCTCTCAAGAACTTTTCAAGCTCCAATGAGTACAAATCAGGGAAATTCCGGTAGTGATCCACGTGAGGAGACGAACCGAAGTTGAAAGACTTTACGTTTTTTCCTAATTTCCTTTGTTCTTCGATGAATGACTCAATTGACTGAAATGGAACCACTTTATCAGCTGTACTATACAGGTAAAGCTGAGGACAAGGAGGCTGTTCTCTCGAGAGGATGGAAACTACCTTTGTTAACCTCCTGCAGAAAAGAAGCAATAGATAATGGCTAGTGTCAATCAACGTTGTTTTCACGTGGCCCTTGGCTGACTAATTGTGAAGTGAGAATGACCCGAGTTTGCTAAATACTAACCGATCCACATCTGGAATCTTTAATAAAACCGAGAAGAACTTTTCCAGCAGTGATAGAAGTACTGCTTCAGCAATTGGTTGTTGCTTTTCCTGTGTGTTTGACACGCTCACTTCAGTTTCTGATTCATTCAGCTGCCTAGCATCGGCTGTTGGGAAAGCTGATGAGCCGCGTTTCTTCAGAATTGCGGCAGAAAATCCTGCCGCCCAGACCTGCCATGATTACAGGAAGGTTAGAAATAGAATCCTTCCCAGGAACTTGAAATGGAAATTTGTCAACATCCTGCTTAACTAGAGATGTAGCTTAAAATTGAACCATGGATAGTTTCAAAATAAACTGGAGTTACTAGATCAACTTAAGCATGATTTTAGTAAAATGAGGTCAAGGAAGCTGACAAAGAAATCTGATCAAAATACAAACACAAAGAAACATATACAGGAGATTTAAAAATGAGGAAATATGTAAACTTCAACAGATTTAAATCCGACGTTTAGAATCTTAAACCATCTTCATACAATCCCCTGCCACACACACTTCAACCCTTTTTGTTTTACTTTCTGTTCATTTATAACTATTTTTTTTTTCAAATGCCAATCTGCAGTCTGTATATCTTCCTTATCATAGCTTGTACATAAGCAATCCATTGCTAAAATGTGTAAAACAAAGATGTTTTCTATTAATCAAGGGATTATAATTCACAAATGTCGCATTGGAATATTACAGAACATGCTAATTCTCTGTGAAAATCTTCATTTTTCTCCTCAGTCATAAACCCCCTAGGCTCTAGTTTATCTTCAGGTCCTTTATACAATAGCCAGATCAAAAGGCCAAAAGAGATTACTAGTCAAACTGACAGTCACATTATGTAAAACTAAATTATGTAAAACTAACTACTGCAGCGCTAGTTTCCGAATGGTACATATTATCACGTCCTACTCAATTTAATCAGACTTATATGCGAAGATTTACAATTTTTTTCCTCTGGTGAAAGGAATACCAATAATACATCAACCAAAATGGAGAAACCAATCCCTCATGAAAAGGACATAAAGCTGGAAACAGAGCATCAAAAGTCAGACATTAATGACTCAAGGAGGACACTCAAAATTAAAAATGAAAAAAGGGAACACATACAATTAATGCTAGAACAATGCCATTTAGCAAGATCTCTATAAGAATGCATGTTGATTAGAAGTGATTCATGAACTACAACTTGATCAATACTCAACTCAAAACATACTAGGTTCATGAACTATAACTTGATGAGGTAGTCAACTCAAAATATACTAGGTGTTTAAACAACAATCGCTTCAAGCGTTCAACATTTATAATCTTTAAAACCAGCTCAATCCAACACTTGCTTGACATAAGTCCCTCCCTACAACTAACTCATGAATGAAGAATTCTCACAAAACAAGGTCTACTCGACATGAATTATGAGTTAATGACACCGTTCACAGGAATCCATAAAAAAAAGTATCAACTAATATGAGTTAAGCAATATTAGACCTGAGGATTGAATGGTTCTGCTGCTCCTGAATCCACAATACACCCCTCAATCTTCTTTATCATATCCGGCCGACCCTGCAGAATTTCAAGAATCGAGCCATATCTGCGAAAATCAACAAATATTGACATTCATCTAAACAAAACAATGTATCCCAAGTTGAGTAATTTCCTCTAAACAAGTATCAAAGAGTACCTACACAAACCAACCCGTATTGCTAAAAGTATGAAAAACCAGACACCGTTCTCTACCGTCCAACCCCTTTTCGGAAACCCACGAAACGAGCTCATCGGCCAATGTCGAAATCCGTTTCTCCACTCTCCGACCCAAATCGAACCACAAAATCTCATTGACATCGGTAACGAAGGTCACCGCGTGAAAACCCCTCGAGTTGTACCACTCCACGTACCTCTTGAGGTGCTTCGTCTTGGCCCCGAGCCAACCCAGTAAAACCACCGTCACTTCACGGTCCTTGCTCCCCAAAACGTTGTCGTTCCCGTTAACGGCTTTATGTGAAGCTAGGCTCCATCCCAATACGCCGTCATTCGATTGAGAGAGCGGCGGCGAGTGGAAATGACTGATGTGGGTCAGAGAAGAAAAGGGTTGGAAGAGTTTGAAGGGGTTTGGATCCAAGGGCCATGTGGGTGATCGACAGATGGGTGAGAACGACGACGAGTGAGGAGAGAGTGGGGGCTTCGTGAATCGATGTCGTTTTGGGGAGAATTTAACAGATGGGGGTGTCGTTTTCTGGACCAGGTGGCGGTTGAGGTTGAGTATCGTGGGTTTGGAGAAGAGTCTCACAGGAGCTTCCATGGCGGACATTCGCAAGTGGGATTATTCTAAAATACGAAATAACATCAAAACCCGTTTGACCCTTTTGAGATTACCTTGAAATTTTCGTAGCTAACTTCGCAATTAAAAATTTCAACCTTGAAATGTAGACAAAGCTCATTATCTCATACCCTCTATAATGTCTCTATGAGATCTTGGTTACATCGTTTGAGATTTGGTATTTGGTTAGCGGGATAAACTGTGTTATCATCGTGTCATACTTATTACGCTGCTAACGAATTCAGCAATGGCTTTATTAGATTATTTGCACGTAAAAAATTACTAAAATCATGGCCCCGTTTGGTTTGCCTATTTGAATGTGTGTATTTGAATGGAAATTGTGGAATGAGTTATAATTAGAATGGAAGACATTTGAATAGAAAAAATAGTAGAATGGGTTATAATTAGAATGTGAGTATTGGAATGGACCATTCAAAAATACTTTTTCCCCTCTATTCTCATCCAAGACACAAAAATCTATTCAAATAGTTGATGTGACTGATGAACTATTTGAATGGAAAAACTTAGGCCCCGTTTGGTTCGCCTATTTGAATGTGTGTATTTGAATGAAAATTGGCCCCGTTTGATTCGCCTATTTGAATGGGTGTATTTGAATGGAAATTGTGGAATGGGTTATAATTGGAATGGAAGACATTTGAATGGAAAAAATAGTGGAATGGGTTATAATTAGAATGGGAGTATTGGAATGGACCATTCAAAAACATCTCTTCCCCTCCATTCTCATCCAAGACACAAAAATCCATTCAAATAGTTGATGTGACTGATGAACCATTTGAATGGAAAAACTGAATTGTTGAAACAAATACTCATTCCAAAAGACCATTTGAATGGAAAATTTAGAGTTGTTGAAACAAACACTCATTCAAATGGATTTTCCATTCCAATGGAATGGAATGGTCGAAACAAACGGGGCCATTGTGGAATGGGTTATAATTGGAATGGAAGACATTTGAATAGAAAAAATAGTGGAATGTGTTATAATTAGAATGTGAGTATTGGAATGGACCATTCAAAAACACCTCTTCCCCTCTATTCTCATCCAAGACACAAAAATCCATTCAAATAGTTGATGTGACTGATGAACCATTTGAATGGAAAAACTATTAACAACTTTGTTTGTGAGTAAGGTTTTCTGATAAACTTACCTTTTAAATCTCAACAACTTTGTTTGTGGGTAAGTTTACCTAAAAAGTAAGGTTAGGAATAGAATGGGCGAACTAAACGGCTCATAAATTGTTGAAACAAACACTCATTCCAAAAGATTATTTGAATGGAAAACTTAGAGTTGTTGAAACAAACACCCATTCAAATGGATTTTTCATTCTAATGGAATAGAATGGGCGAACCAAACGGCTCAATTGTCAAACTCGATTCCTTTCTGTATATTTCTTCTTGGAAAAATAAAAGAGAAAATGTTTAGCGTACGACGTGTCGTTCTATACGATGTAACGGCACCAAGCTATGTTTTGGATAGTCGTATGACAACGTGTCATGTTTTGTTTTGCGTACTAAGAAAGAATCCGATTGGGGTACTGGTCCAGAGTCCGCCACCACTGCCAAAAATACTTGAACCACAGAAATCGCCGCCTCAAACTCGTTTTATTTTCTCTCATTCTTCAGGCTTTTGAATTTGATTATCGTCTCAAAGAGGCTGGCTTTACTGAGATTACGATGTCTTCCTCTTGTGCTGTATCCACATCGCTAAGAACAGAGCTCTTTAACTCTGTAGCTAGCTCTAACAGGCTCATTGCCCCATCAAGAACATTTCACTATAGTAAGCCATTTTTCCTCTATTTTCTCATTTTCTTGTTTTGTTGTCTCTATATGATGAAGAGGTTTGGTGCTGAAACTCACTTTTTCTTGGAAGGAAGCAAATGCGAAATGAATAGGAGAGGTTTTGCTTTAAAAGGGATTGTAGCTTCTGGAGTTTCAGTCATGGGCCCTTCTTTGACAGCTGAGCCTGCTGAAGGTTAATCTCTAGACCATTTCGTTTTTTCTTCGAAATAGATGCATTAGGGAAATGGGGTTTTGTTAATTCGGCTTTTTGATCGTTGTAGGTGTTGAAAGATTAGCATTCAAAACAGATGGGTACAATTTTTGGACATGGAGGGGTCACAAGATTCATTATGTTGTACAAGGAGAAGGCCCTCCGGTTGTCCTTATTCATGGTTTTGGTGCTTCTGCGTTTCACTGGAGGTCTGCTACTTAGTATCCATTTTACCCTTTTTCCCTTGGCTTTTGTATAATGGCTTCTTAGATTGCCATTGGAGTGGTTTAAGTTCTTAGCCTCCAAACTAAAAGCTTTTTGTAATTCATTCTTATATTCTTTCTTACAAGGATGAAGGAAATACTTATTTTTGAAAAAATGTTTCTTATTAGCTCCTAACTTCTTCCTCCCTCATTCCCCCGCCTTCCAATATACAGGTATAACATACCAGAGTTGGCTAAAAGACACAAGGTTTACGCCATAGACTTGCTGGGATTTGGGTGGAGTGAGAAAGCAATTATCGAGTATGATGCCATGGTATGGAGGGATCAGGTGGTGGATTTCTTAAAGGAGATTGTGAAAGAACCAGCAGTTTTAGTGGGAAACAGGTAATAATCTACAATAAGATGGTTAAAGATCCAATCTTTTACATAGTTCGCACTTGCTATCAATTTGTTTGAATCATCAGGGTTTTGAATCAAGCAAACAATTTTATGTCTAGTTTATAGCTAGTTCTCCAAGTGAGGATTGTTTCTCTGATGTAGACATTTAAGTTGGTTAATTTACTTATAACGAGTGTGTAATTGCTACCTGAGAACTTGTATTATACTGTGGCAGCCACTTGGTGGTTAAGCTATGAGTGTCTGTTGATAGATACTCCTGATTTGCTGCTACCAAACATACTGATAGTAAAAGCAAGACATTTTGTTAATATGACTTAAATCATGCCTTTTGAATTGAGTCACTGCTCTGGATTAACGATCATATGACTCACGATCCATTTCCAGCCTTGGAGGATTTACTGCTCTGGTTTCAGCAGTTGGGTTGCCAGAGCAAGTTGTTGGAGTTGCCCTGCTAAATTCTGCTGGACAATTTGGAAATCCAAATAGTGCAACTAATAAATCTGAAGAATCAACCTTACAAAAGGTTATCCTCAAGCCGTTAAAGGAAGCTTTTCAGCGAATAGTACTTGGGTTTCTGTTCTGGCAAGCAAAGCAACCAGCTCGAATTATATCCGTTTTAAAAAGTGTAAGTCACTTGCTAAGCTTCTTCCTTCAAAATACTCATAACAAATGCTCATTTTCTTAACCATTCAGTGACCCACTTAATGTGATTATGAAACCAACAGAATATTGATCTTCCACAAAGCATGATACATATGTGGTGCCACAAAAAGGAGAAGACTTCTATTATTCTCTTTACACTTTTAACTTTCAAATTTCAGTCTCTCCATCTTGAATTCGCGATATTGATATTCTGGTGTTATTCAAATAAAAAAAAAAATTATGATCTTGATATTTTAGCACATCCAGTATCCACAACATGCCTCTGTATGATAAATACTTCGTCTTTGCCGCACAGGTATATGTAAATAGTTCCAATGTGGATGATTATCTTGTGGAATCTATAACAATACCAGCAGCTGATCCCAATGCTGGAGAAGTTTATTACAGGTTTATATTAATGATTGTCCCTCTGTATTGTTCATGTATCAAAACATCCACATTTTCAGTTTTCTATTTACTCTTGTTCTTGGTACCAAAAACTTCTTAACTGAAAATTTTCTCATATTTTGATATCCGTGTTTTTGCAGATTAATGAGTAGGTTCATGTTGAATCAGACTCAATACACCCTAGACAGTGTCTTAAGCAAGTTGACTTGCCCATTGTTGCTGCTATGGGGCGATTTGGACCCGTGGGTTGGCCCCGCCAAGGCTAATCGGATCAAAGAGTTTTACCCAAATACCTCTCTGGTAAATTTACAGGCCGGTCACTGCCCGCATGATGAAGTCCCAGAGCTTGTCAACAAGGCTTTGCTTGACTGGTTGTCAAATCTACCAACTCAAGCCTCACTTCAAACAGTCTGAACACTAAAAAAAGTTTTGCAGCATTAACATTCATGTATACATATATAGGTTACAGTTGTAACTTGTAGTGTTAATTCATTAATGACAGAAGTATTGATATTTTTTTCTTTCTTGGCACTTGAGCAATTTGTTACCGAAGCTGAATTGTTTTATCTTCTCTATAGTCTGTTAGAGCCAAATTAATCTTATTATGATCGGATAGTTGCAGGAAGTTGTTACACCACCGAGGGCCTAAGACTATTTCTTTTGGGTGCATGGGACTAAAGAAATCTACAAAGTCCATACATTATTGACTAAATTAACCATACCGAACTAGAAATTCAAAGATCCTTTATGTTAGTCTTGTGGAAGCAATATAAATAATGTGGTCTGATTATAAATACATAATCTTCGTTTGACAAAGCAACCATGCTAACGTAGTCTTAAAGATTATTAATCTACCAACATGCTCGAGTATCACCTGAGAAAAAAAAAATGGTGAAATAGCAAATTTTGGGAGCAATTTAGACTTTTTTCTAGTCTTTATTTTCTGTATTATTTTCTGTTCTCCTTTTTCACTAATGGTTGTAGATAACTAGATATTATCAAGTACTTGAGAGACTCAAGCTTTCACGAGATTAGTATACAATTTCTTTTCACAAGTCAGCATCATAAAAGTCTCCTGGAACTTGAACCTCTACTGGAAAGATATCCATGTTCGTAATATTTAAAAATGTATAAAACCAACAAAAATATCCAACAGAAGAAAGAGTCTCAGATACATGAATTTTAGTTTATGTTTGCATAGACCAAGTAAAAGTCAGAGATAACGCCATGTTTTATCTGACTTTTTAGTACTGAGGGATGTGACAACTAATCAAATCCTAACCCATTATCATAACCGATAAGAGTAGTGGTTTTATTTATATATTCAAAAAAAATATAAATATATAGTCCAACTCCGTTGGCTATTTAAGACTAATCATTTCTTGCTCTTGCTAAACCCAGTACTGCTGCATTCCCAACTCAGATTGTCTAGTAAAAAACCTATTAATGGCTGATAAAAGTAAGATTTTGGTCATTGGAGCAACTGGTTACATTGGAAAATATATAGTGAAGGCCAGTGCTAAAGCCGGGCATCCAACTTTTGCACTTGTTAGAGAGAGCTCAGCTTCTAATCCTGAGAAGTCACAACTGTTTGAGAGCTTCAAGAGCTCTGGAGTTACACTAGTTTATGTGAGTACAAAGTAGAATCTTCATAGAAGAAAGATTTTGGTTTTGTTAATTATCACTTACAATAACCTTGAGAATGAGTCATGTTGACCTTTTTCTTTTTTGGCAGGGAGATATATATGATCACAACAGTTTGGTGAAGGCAATCAAGGAAGTTGATATAGTGATATCCACTGTTGGGGCAGAGCAGTTAGCTGATCAGGTGAAAATTATTGCTGCTATCAAAGAAGCTGGAAATGTCAAGGCAAGCCCATGTGCACAGATTTTTTGTTATCATCTTTTCCTATTAGAATCTGCTTATCAATACTCTAGTCATTATTTTTTTAAGTATTAACAATGAAATTCTTGTTCTTTCATTTAAACTAAACCAAATAAATTGTGAATGAATCTTAATAAAAATAAAACGACAGAGATTTCTGCCATCGGAGTTTGGGACGAATGTGGATCTAGTCGAAGCCGTTGAGCCAGCTGCAAGCCTTTTTGGGCTGAAAGCAAACATCAGGAGAGTGATAGAGGCTGAAGGAATTCCCTACACCTTAGTCGCTTCCTATGGTTTTGCAGGCTATTTCCTTCATAACTTGGGGCAGCCTAATGAAACAGTACCTCCCAGAGACAAAGTAGTCATTCTTGGAGATGGAAATCCCAAAGGTAATTTCAAATTTGAAAAGCTAATTTATGTTCGTTACTTATGATTTTCAAAATTAATTATACGATTTTATTTATTTTTTAAGGAGTGTTGGTGGATGAAGAAGATATAGCAATTTATACTATAAAAGCAGTGGAAGACCCAAGAACTTTGAACAAGACCCTTTATCTGAGGCCCCCAGCCAATACACTGTCTTTCAATGAGATTGTCTCACTCTGGGAGAAAAAAATTGATAAGACTCTTGAAAAAATTTATGTTCCAGAAGATCAAGTTCTTAAGAACATTCAGGGTAAGTAAGAACAATTTCATCAGTAAAAGTTCTATTTAGTTACTAGGATATGACACTGTATCTCAGAAAATCATTGAAACTAAAACATACCATTTATTTGATAGCAAGTGATTAGTTATTTGTGCAACTTTTGATTGAATTTTAGCAATCAAATATGTCCTTTTACTTTTCTTTATTATTATTATTATTATTTTTTTTTCAAAAAACCTGAGTTCTACCATGGCTTATTTTTGGCAGAGTCTACCTTTCCTTTAAATCTCATTTTGTCCATTGGTCACGCTACATTTGTGAAAGGAGACGCTTCAATCTTCAAGACTGAAGATCCTTCGGGTGTCGATGCTACTGAGCTTTATCCCGACGTCAAATACACCACCGTTGATGAATATCTTGGTCGTTTCGTCTAGTTCATGACACCCTTTCCTTTTGTAAGCGCTGGTGGCTGAACTCAGTATAATCAGTGAATTTGTGTATGAACTTGGTGTATTTATGGCAATAAAAAAAATAATACTGTCAACTGCAAAGAAGAACTTTGTATTTACTTCTTAGCAATGGCTGTTACCTTTAAAATAAGATTTCCTTCTACTTCAGTACAAAATTTTGCAGCATTAACAAAACGCAATTTGTCACATTAGTTCAATCGTTGATTAGTTTCTTCTCTTTAGTTTGTTTTTCTTTCATCTCTGTCTGTAGAGCCAAATTAACCTTATCATACTCAGTGGCCGGAAGCCATTGCAACAACCACCCGGTGCCTAAGAATTTCTTTTTTTTTTGGCATGGGACTTAAATAATTCTACAAACCTCTGGAACATAGACTTAGTCGCCTCTTCCTTTACCAAACCAGCCTCACTGACACAAGCTTCAAGATTATTAATCCAATAATATATCCATGTTACTAATATCTGATAGGACAAGAGTGCATGTTAACTTGAGATAACATGTGAATTTCTTCGAAGCATACGAAGACTTAAGAAAAAGTGAGAGAAACTTATAAATTCTGTGAGGTGACGACTAAACTAATGGAATCCTAACAAAAGATTTGAGTCTACCATAACCAATAAGCGCTTATGTTATAAATAATTTCCATTATTTTCTCATTCTGCTATGCTAAAGAATAATCATTTCCGAGTCTCCTTAAACCCTCTGATTCATTCCCAACTGAGATTTCCTTATAGAAGATCTAATCTAATGGCTCAGAAAATTAAGATTTTGGTAATAGGGAGACTGGTTACTTTGGAAAGTTCATAGTGAAGCACTAGTCAGAGAATGCACAGCTTCTAATCCTGAAAACTCAGAACTTTGAACAAGACCCCTTATTTTTTAAGGGGTGCTGGTAGATGAAGAGGATATATATAGCAACTTATACTATAAAGCAATGGAAGACCTTTATTTTAGGCCCCCGGCCAATTTATTGTCCATCACTGAGATTAACAAGACCCTTGAGAAGATGAAATACGGAAGATCAACTTCTTTAGAGCAGTCAGGGTAAGTAAGAACAATTTCATAAGTAAAAAAAATTCTTATTGGTCACTAGGATATTACATTGTATATCACAAAATCATCAAAACTAGAATCTACCCTTTATTGTATATTAAGTGATTAATGATGTGTTCAACTTTGATTGAATTTAGCAATTAAATGTGCGCCCCCCACCCCCCCTTTTTTTTTCCCTAACTGATTTCTACTATGGTTAGCCTTTTTTACGTCACTTTTTGGCAGAGTCTAGCTTTCCTTTAAATCTCTTATTTTATCTTTTGGCCACGCTGCATTTGTGAAAGGAGACACTTCATTCTTCAAGACTGAAGATCCTTCCGGCTTCAAGACTGAAGATCCTTCCGGCGTGGATGCTACTGAGCCCTATACAGAGGGCAAGTACACCACCGTTGACCAATATCTTGGTCGTTTTGTCTAGAATTCATGACACCCTTTTGTAACACCGGCACTGGTGTCTGAACTAGGTGTGGACTTGGTGTATCTGTGTATGAACTTAGTGTGAATATGGCAATAAATAAAGATTGTGTGCAAATAAAAACTCTACAATTACATCCTTCATTGAACAACTGTTGTCTCCTTTCAAATAAGATTACAAGTATAAGATTTTGCAGCATTAACATTAATAGACGATTGCATAATATGTCTCAGAGTTGTAACTTAGCGACTCAAGTTTTGGACTCTTTTTTTTTTTTTTTTTTTTCAAAGGCATAATACTTAAAACAATTTGTGACCAAGTCACTCGCTTTTTTTTTCCCTATCCTTTTTCTTTTTCTGTAGTCAGTTAATGCCATTATTGATCTTATTATAATTGGATAGTGTCAGGAAGTAGTTGTAACAACTAGCCAGAGGCTAAGAAATTTTTTCATTTTTCTTTTGGCATGGGACTAAATTATCCTACAAACCTTATGAGCTACTTTGTAAATCAATCTTCTTGTTATAAATCTAGAGCAAAAAAAAAAAATCTTCTTGTTATAAATAATATACTTTTATAATCATTTTTTCTGTTATGAAGCATGTGAAACTCGTAGAAGCAATATAAATAACATATATGGTTGTGATGATGGAGAAATAAGGGGCAAAAGTGGAAAGAAACAGAGCATTTTAAAATTGTTCTTTTTCTTTCTGTTTGTAGTTATATCCTCTTCCTTTATCAAAACAACCGCGCTAATATAAGCTTCAAGATTATTAAATCCAATAATATATCCATGTTGACCTCGAAAATAAAAAATAAAAAGTAAAATCCATGTTTTTTTGCTCAGAAGTAAAATCCATGTTACTATTACATTATGAGGAAAAAAAAAATGCATAAACCCTGTGATACAAGAATCTTTTCCAAGTATACAAAGACCAAGAAAAGTAAGAAAAAACATTTAATATTGAGGGAGGTGATGACAACTAAACTAATGGAATCCTAAGAAAATATTCGAGTCTATCATAACCAATAAAGAGATTATATATTTTCCATTAGTTTCTTCTTTTGCTATTTAGGACTAGTGGCTCTGCTCAAATCCTCTGATTCATTCAGAACAGAGATTTTCCTGCAAAAAGATCACACTAATGGCTGAGAAGAGCAAGATTTTGGTTATAGGAGGGACTGGTTACCTTGGAAAATTCATACTAAAGGCTGGTGCTAAAGCCGGTCATCCAACTTTTGCACTCGTCAGAGAGAGCACAGCCTCTAATCCTGAGAAATCACAACTGTTTGAGAGCTTCAAGAGCTCAGGAGTAACACTACTTTATGTGAGTACGAAGTAACATTTTTATAACAAACAGATTTTGATTTTGTTACACTTGATTTAGTACTTGTAAATATTAACCTTATCAATGAGTCATGTTGGCCTCTTTTTGGCAGGGAGATATATACGATCACAACAGCCTGGTAAAGGCGATCAAGAAAGTTGATATCGTGATCTCCTGTGTTGGGACTGAGCAGTTAACTGATCAGGTGAAAATTATTGCCGCTATCAAAGAAGCTGGAAATATCAAGGCAAGCCCATATCTCTTTCCTATTAGTATTTTTTAGCAACAATGTTTCTTTTGTTTTTGTTTTTTTCAAAATTGAAGACAATGATAGCCATTTTCTTTTTTCTTCAAAAAAAAAAAAAAAGAAGAACAGAAAATGAAAGTGTCATCAAGTAAGTGTATCTTGCTTTGTTTGGATTAAACTAAACAAATAGTGTATGAATCTTTACAACATAAAATGGCAGAGATTTGTACCATCGGAGTTTGGAACGAACGTGGATCGAGCGATTCGAGCCCAAGCGGTTGAGCCAGCTAAAGGCCTATATGAGCTGAAAGCAAATTTCAGGAGAGTGGTAGAGGCTGAAGGAGTTCCCTACACCTTAGTCTGTTGCTATTACTTTGCAGGCTATATACTCTCTGAACTGGGACAGCCTAATGGAACAGTTCCTCCAAGAGACAAAATATTCATTCCGGGAGATGGAAATCCCAAAGGTATTTTGTCAAATTAACCAGCTAATTTAAGTTGGTTACTCGTGATTTCGGAAAGTGAAAAATGATTTTTTCTTTTTGTTTGTTCTGTTTTGTTTTTTTCTTTTAGGAGTTTTGGTCGACGAAAATGATGTAGCAACTTGTACTATAAAAGCAATGGAAGACCCAAGAACCTTAAACAAAATCCTTTATGTGAGACCACCTGCCAATATCTTGTCCTTCAATGAGATTGTATCCCTTTGGGAAAAGAAAATTGGCAAGACCCTTGACAGGTTCTATGTTCCTGAAGATCAACTTCTTAAGAACATCCATGGTAAGTAAGAGCTAGCAATTTCATAATTAGTAAATACTAACTAGTCACCAGAATGTGACATTATATTCTCTCTCATAAAATTATCAAAATTTAAACCTACCCTTTATTTGGTAGCAAGTGATTTAGTAGTTAACTATGCTTTTGTTAGTGGTTTCAGAATATCCCTTTCCTTTAAGCTGCTTCTTGTCTTTCTGCCACTATACGTTTGTGAGAGGAGACACTTCAATCTTTGAGACTGAAGATCCTTCTGCTGTGGATGCTACTGAGCTTTATCCAGAGGTCAAATACACCACTGTTGACCAGTATCTTGATCGTTTTGTCTAGACGTGTCTGAACTCGGTGTGAATTCATTGTCTTTGTAACGTATCACTCAGTGTGAATCATGCCAGTAAAGACTGCTTTCAAAAATATTGGAAGTTGAAGAACTGTTCTTGCCTTATTATTATTATTTTTGTTGGAGAATGGCAGTGCACCGATGGAATGGAATAAACAATACACAAAAGGTAACTAAATTAGTTGACGTTTGCTTGTACGATAATTAGATGCCACGTCATGTGAACTAAAAGTTCGAAGATCCTTATATTGGATTCGTAATAACATGTCCTGTTACAAGTACAATTCATCTTCGTTTGAGAAACCAACTCTGCCAACGTATTATCAATGCAACAATATGGTTGAGATTATTTGCTCAAATTTTCATCAGACTAATATACAATTCTTTTTGGGAAGTCAGAAACATAAAAACATATTGGAACTTGAGCCTCGAAGGGAAAGATGTCCTTGTTCTTAGTATCTAAAAATGCGAAAAACAAACAAAAATGTCTAACTGAACAAAGTGTGTGAAATGTGAACTACAAGATACATGAATTTCAAGTTAATTAAGCATACAAAGAAAGAAAAAGTCATGTTTTTATCCGAGTTCAAATAATGAGAGAGGTGACAACTAACGAAATCCTAACCAAGGATTTGAGAATATCATAACCGATAAGAGCAGTGGTCATATATAATCTGTTAATATATTGCTGTTTAAGACTAATCATTTCTGGCTCCCCTTAAATCCTGTGCTTTATTCACAACTCAGATTTTCTTGTAAAAGATACTAATGGCTGAGAAAAGCAAGATTTTGGTCATTTGAGGAACTGATTACATTGGAAAATATATAGTACTTAAGAATGAGTCAACAGTCATCTTGATTTATTTTTTATTTTTTATTTTTTGGGCAGGGAGATATATATGATCACAACAGTCTGGTGAAGGCAATCAAGGAAATTTGATGTAGTCATATCCACTGTAGGGTCAGAGCAGTTGGCTGATCTGGTGAAGATTATTGCTGCTATTAAAGAAGCTGGAAATGTCAAGGTTAGTATCTTATCTTTTCCTATTAGTATCATAGTATGTGTTACCAAAGAAGCTCTTATTCTTTCGTTTGGACTAAAAATAAATAAATGGTGAAGATTTCTGCCGCCTGAGTTTGGAACGAATGTGGATCAGTCCAAGCTGTTGAGCCAGCTGCAAGCTTTTTTGGGATCAAAGCAAACATCAGGATAGTGATAGAGGCTCAAGTTCCTTACCCCTTAGTCTCTTGCTATGGTTTACAAAGCTGTTTTAATACATACTTATTTTGTAATATCAGATGTTGATGCTACTGAGCTTTATCCGGACGTCAAATACACCACCGTTGACGAATATCTTGGTCGTTTCGTCCAGTTATGACACCCTTTCGCAAGCACTGGTGGCTGCACTTGGTGTATAATCAGTGAATTTGTGTATGGACTTGGTATGTACCTATAGCAATAAATAAAGATTGTGTGCGCAACTGCAAATAAAAACTCTGTATTTACATATTTATTGAGCAAGTTTTGTTACCTTTCAAATAAGACTTCTTCTAATTTGGTATAAAATTTTGCAGCATTACATTCGTACATACATATAGCTAGGTTATAGTTTTAACTTTTACCGTACGTAAATTCATTATCACAGAAGTTTAGACAATTTTCTTGTTTTCACTTTCCTGGCACCCTCATTGCAATTTGTCACAGTATCTCAATCGTTAGTTTATTCTCTTTGTTTTGCTTCTTTCCTCTCTTTGTCTGTACAGCCAAATTAATCCTATGATAGATAATGGCAGAAAGTTGTTGCAACAACCACCCCGGCCTGGGCCGGATATAATTTTTTTAATTTTTTTTTTTTTGGGCATGGACTAAATAATTCTAGGGCTTTTTCACCAAATGGCTTAATTTTAGATCATAATTTGCAAAATAGCCGTTTTTTAAATACCTTAAAAAATGTCCTTTTTCATATTTAATATATCAAAATATATTAATATATTTTTTGAAAATTGATTTATTTTTTAAAAAAATTGATTTACTTTATAAGAAGTAGATCAACTGAAAAACAACCATTTTTCAAAGTAAAATTATAAAATAGTTATTTATTAAACAGGTGTAAAAAAAGGCCATTTGCAAAAGTTCTTTAAAACAAAAGGCCATTTCTTATAAATAATCGTAATGTACCATTAACTCCAGAAACAACGCTTTAAACACCTATTCCTATACGAAACCAACCTCACTAACATAAGCTTCAAGACTATTAATCCAATAATGTATCCATGTTACTAATATCTAATTAAACATGAATGCATAAAACCTTGAGATATATGATTTTTTATTTTTTCCAATTATACAATGACCAAGAATAAGTCAGAGAAACTTTTAATATTGTGTGAGGTGACAACTAAACTAATAAGGAATCCTAACAAATGATTTGAGTCTACCATAACCAATAAGAGCTTATATAAGTATTAGATAATATGCTCCAATGCTTTCTCCTTCGGAGTCTCCTTAAACCCTCTGCTTCATTCCCAACAGAGATTTTCTTGTAAAAGATTTTAATGGCTAAGAAAAGTAAGATTCTGGTAATAGGAGGGACTGGTTACTTCGGAGAGTTCATAGTGAAGGCTAGTGCTGACGCAAGTCATCCCACTTTTGCACTCGTCCGAGTGAGTACAGTTTCTAACCCTGAGAATTTGAGAGCTTCAAGAGCTCTGGAGTAACACTACTTTATGTGAGTACAAAGTAAATTTACTATGAAAGACAGACTTAGATATTTTTTACAATTAATTTAGTACTTCTAAATACTAAATTGGCATTTGATTGCTAAACAAAAATGGAAAAAGAATGAGAATAGTAATAGGAATGGAATGAGAGTAGGAATGGAATGGAAATGAAAATTGATTAAGTTGTTTGGTTGACATGTTGGAATCAGTGTCTGAATAAGGATTACTATGATTAGTTTATTATGGAGAAATTAACATTATATAGACGAAAATACACTTACTATTAGAAAATTGGTACAAATGTTAAATTAGTACAAAAATTGATTTAGATATTTATTTATGTATTTTTTGCATTAGAAAATTCTTTTTTTTTTAAAAAAGAATTTAAAAAAGGATATATCATTTCTGTTCTTTTTCTTTTAATTATAAATTATAGCAAAAATTATATATTTATATGTAATATATGAGTATGAAGTGGCACTACTTTGTTAATAATGCAGCATAAGAGTGCATTGGATATTCTACAATTCATTGAGATTTAATTTATTTCTTCGTAGGGTTGTGCTTGGGAGTACATAATTTCAGAAAATAACACAAGTGTTATATAGGATTTCAGAAAATAACACATCAAATCGTATAAGGTTTGATGTGTTATTTTTTGAAATCTTGTACTTCTTTAAGCCGTTTACAATTGATGTGTTATTTTCTGAAATCATGTAATAGTATTTTGAGAATTTTATAATTATTTTAAATAAAAATATTTTTTATTTTGTGAGAAATTAATATTATACAAAATATGAAAGTGGGCAGTAGGCATTGGTATTCCAAAATTTGTTGATGAAAAAGGGGCAAACATGCCATAATAAAATTAGCGGTGGAATAGAATAAACTTTCCACTAGTTTAGTTTAAGAAAGACAATTCCATCAAATAGATGAGTTATTATTACAAAAGAATGACTTTTCCATAGTAAAAAAGATAAATATTTATTTATCATCAATTGATAAATATCATAGCAATAATTGAATCAATAAAGTAACGAAAAAAAAAAAGAATTAAATTAAGTGAATTTTACTATTAGGACAATTAGACGCAACGTCATGTAGCCTTTAATTATTCCACTTCACAGAACAAGGCTTGTCGTTCTCTCCAATGACATGACAAACGCCGAGCCGTCTCTACCACAAGTTTTAGTTTGTTCCGCCACGGCGCGCCAAAACCTGATTCGAAAAGTTTTATGTTCTTTAGTATCTTAATCCAACAAACAGAGCCAGGACAATGGAGACAAAACCCTCCTCGAAGGCCAGCTTAGAAAATGCTGGAAAGACAACCTAAGAGATGTTTTTAGCTGGATTAAGATATATATAATAGCCTAAGAGGACAGAACCAAACAAAAACTTTGTCGTTTTACTCGTTTTCATTGTCACTAACGATGCGTCCTCTTTGTAAGCATCGTAGTATCTCCAAGTTAAAAACACATGTTATCCTTTCATGGATTCTCCAATTGGTCCAGTTCTCCACTTTCTTCGTTTATTCCTTTCGCTTTCTTTTAACTCTGTATTTTTGTCGTCGTTTATGGCTGTCCTTGATATTCTCTTAAAAATCCACTAGTCCAACCCTTGGATTTCTTGTCCTTGAAGAAAAAGACTACTTGATTCATGGCAGATTCTTTGATTCTGGGTATTCTACTTTGAGCCATTCTGATGTTGTAATCCATCTTAGAAACATTTGACTAGGTGGGTTTCGGGTTCTAAACTCCGGGGTTGACTTAATAGTACCCGGAGCTTATTATTGTTCTGGGATGCAATTATGCAAACCTCACCAAGATATGGTAGAGCCTCTCAATTTCATTCCTCTGCTGCCTTGTCGAAGCAGAGGCGTAGTGGTTATGAACCGTCTGACACAGAGACAGACTTCCAGGAAAGTCCTTGGCGCGATCATCATCCTGAGAAGGTGGAATTAGTTTCAGAAGGGCAAAGGTTAGAATTCGATTTACGAGCAAGGAACACTAGCCCTTTGAAGACTAGCCGGAGGCACTCCTCGAGGTACGAATTCGGTGGCTCTTCGCCTAGAAAGGACCCTGCCGACAGTAGCTCAGCTCGTAGGAGACACAGCAGTAAGTCACCTTATAAGACATCAAGGAGAGAAGATAGTAATGCCCTTTCACCTTTAAAGGTTCCCAATTACAATGGAAATATCACTCCTCAGTCGAAACCCCAGCTGGGAACTTATCTTTCTCCATATGAGCATGCCTTAGAAGAGCACAATCATGATAAGGATGAGGTTGGATATCCGTACAGGAAGCAAACTAAGATTGTTGAAGTTAGTAGAGTGAGCAAGAAACCAAACTACAGCAAGAGATCAGTGACAGCCCCAGGACTAAGGCCAAGAGAAAAGGACCAACAGAACAATTATGATCCCACATTGGAGAAAAAGGAGAGAACAGTCTCACCATTGTCGAAAGGCGTCGTGAATCAGAAACCAAGAGAAGCTCCTCAAGCAAAAGTGGTGGCATCTTCAATCGGCGAGATCAATGAAAGAGCTGCCAATGCAAAGCTTGCTAGAGACCCCACTCGAAATACTGCAATTTTCGAGAGTACAGATTCTATTTCGCCAGGTGATATATTTTTTTCTCGTGAATGGACGGTCTTGGCATTACCAAAGAACGGCGGTTTAGGAAATCATTTTATTCCAAAACCCAAAACAGTTTCTCAAAGAGCAAATAACAATACTGTTGACCATAATAAGGCATCATCTGGTACTGGTTTATCACAAACAACTACAATCTTCAGTACTTCTGCTAGTAGGCAGGGAAGTGGTAGGTTTAGCACTGAAAGTAGTAAATTGAGCGATGTGAGCACGAAGACGACTGAGAGCATGAAAAAATTCACAGCTAATAGAAGGAAGAGCCAGAAGGAGGCATGGTTTGGTTGTATGAAGAAGGGGCCTTGTAGGAGCTCAAAATCACCTGAGAGGACCGCGGAATCTGCTTTCAATGAGACCTTATTCATTGAGAAGGCCTTTGTGGTCGAAAAGCTCGGACAGTTCTGGGCTGATAAGCATCAACCTGGTTCCTTGAATGGATTTATTTCACACAAACAAGAAGCTCAACTTCTCAAACAACTTGTGAGTACTTCTAGTCCTCATATTTATCTACTTACTGATGCATATTTATTTCCCTGAAAATGTTCTGTTTCTTTTGGAATTTTTATGATCAGCATAATTTATACATAGTTGATGTCCCTTTTGAGGTTTTAGGTATCAGATGACACCTGTCCCCATATTTTGCTCAAGGGACCAACTGGTTCTGGAAAAAAAGCGCTAGCCATGGCACTTCTGCATGAAATATATGGTGATGCGAGCTCGAATGTATGTTTCTAATAGTCAGATTTGCCATAACACTGAAATTTTTATGTCGTAGAGAAACAACTTTTGAATGTGCACTTTAATTTATCCTCTTTTTGTTTTTTTTTTTTCCTTTTCTTCCTACATGTTTTGCAGGTATCTTATGATTTAAGATACTTCCAGATTCAGGTAATACTCTGCTGTAGTTTATCTATAGTTCTTTGTTTTTCTTTTCCCATTTCTGGATTAAAAAAAAAATCATTAGAAGAAATAGAGCTTTACTACTTTGATCAGAAAGTTGAAGTTTATGATGACAGGAAAACCGGCCAATGCAAGTGGTTGTTCCAATAACTTCCAGTGCTCACCATTTGGAGCTCAATGTGCACTTGGAATCAAATGCCAAATATGCACTATTGGGTTTAGTTAGGGAAATAATCAAGGATTATACCGTTACTCCTGAAATCAGCACTGCTAATCTCACCGCGAATTATAAAGGTCTAATCCTTTGAAAAGATCAGTAATTCCCTTTAGACAAGTTGGCCCTTACGGTCAAAGCTAACATGGTTTTTGTCCCTTTTTTTTCAGTAATAGTTCTTTATGATGTTGACAAAGCAGCAGATGAAAGCATTCAACATTTGATAAAATGGATTATGGACTGTTACACCGATACGTGTAAACTCGTACTCTGCTGTGAAGATGATACAGATATCATTGAGTCAGTGAAAAATCAATGCAAAGTTATCAAGGTCGATGCTCCTGCGACTCATGAGGTTAAGTAACCGAGCAGCTCTATAGTTTACCCATCTACTTGTTGTGTTATGTCTAAGGCTAATAAACATTCTGCGATTCTCTTGGCTCTCGCAGATCATGGAAGTACTTATTCAGATAGCAAGAAAGGAAGAATTTGATCTACCTGTCGGGTTTGCGGCTAAGATTGCTATAAAGTCAAAGCAGAACCTGAGAAGGGCAATCATGGCCCTTGAAGCATGCAGGGCTCACAAGTGAGAATCATTTAAGAATATAAAAGGAAATAACATTAGTTAAATAAGGAAATAACATTAGTAAAATTACACAATGCCTTTTTAGATTCGACTTACATGGGGTACTGTTTCGTTGCAGGTATCCTTTTGTGGATAATCAACCAATTCCACTTGGATGGGAAGATGTTCTGGTTGAAATCTCAGCAAAAATTCTAGCCAATCCATCGCCTAATACGTGAGTACATTGTTTTTCTTTTCCATTGATATTATGTTCATTGATTTTGCTCTATAGATATAGTGGACTAAGTGAATTGAGGGCAACTCTTAAAATCATGAGAAGCTATTAAAAATGCTCCTTCTTGATCTTGGTCACTCTTATGAACTAAAATCTCATCTGTTAAGTTGAATTGTTGATTCTTATAGAGCAACTTATTCCTGTTAGTCCTGCGACATTAATCGGCAGTACTATGAGTTGTCTTCAGGTTATATTTGATACGAGGAAGATTTCAAAAGCTTCTAGTTGATTTTGTTCATCCCAAACTGATTCTACAGGTATTGCATCAAAGAACTCATTCATCTAATTGTTCTCTTTTTAATTTGGTTAACAGAGTAGCATTTTCAACGTGCAGAAACTCGTGGAAGAGTTCTTAAAGGGGATCGATGCTAGTATTAAAAGGGAACTTTATTATTGGCATGCTTATTATGTGAGTTCTAACTAGGTATTGGTTAGTTATTTTTCTTGAGTTGATGAAACCATGAGTGTAACCGAGTGTTGTTGTTACAGGAAAAGAAACTCCCAACTGGACCAAGTGCTTTGCTAAAACTAGAAGGTAAGATAGATAAACTAACACATTAATGTATCGCTATGAATTTAAGTTCGTCATTTTCAGCACAATGCATCTCTACTAGCTTGCTATATAACCATAATAAACCTTCTCTGCTTGCAGAATTTGTGGCCAAATTCATGAGCATACACAGAAGGAGTTCCAACATTAATCGGCAGATAATGTAGTTGAATTAGAGAAGTCTTTTGTTCAGATTATGATTGAAACATTGCTACTTTATACTGTAAATCTAGAATTATGTATATGCCTTGGAGGGTTCCGGAGTTTAATGCCAATGTCTTACGTTTAGACTCAAACTCTTACCCTTCAAAAACTTCAAATTTCCTGTACAACCGCTTGTGAAAAAGTAACGATCGAATTTGTTGATTTCATGTCCTTTTATAACTCCTCGTTTTTTTGTATAAGTTGCTGTCATTTTTTAGCAATTGTCGTTTGTCAGATGTTGTCGTTTTTAGGCTGTTCTCCCTTTTCACTCCGTGGTGGTTTTCTAAACTTTTGTCGTTTCTGAATATTGGTACTGGTATCTTTCTATATAGTGTTGTCGTTTTCCCTATATGTTATCGTTTCTGCAAGCTTTTGTCGTTTTAAAAATTATTAGCTGGGATGTAAGCCATTTTTATGAACTGTAACAAACAGGAAAAAGAAATAAATAAATATGCATGAAAGAGAGAAAATTGAGACCCAAAAAAAAAAAAGTGTAGAACCACTGATTAGAATTGAAGAGCCTCCAGCAAAGTTTGACAAATCTATTAACAATGTTTCAAATTGCAAAGAATCTAAATGGCTTAGAAAAATTGAAAATGCACATTCTTTCAAATGTTCTAACTCATGTTTTTGTGGAAACACTAACAAAGAGAGGGAGAGATATGCACTGCTATTGGCTTCAGCTTTGCATCAATAGAAAAATATGCTATTAAGCAAACTAGTCTCTCTTTTAGACATCCTGTAGTATTTGAAAATTAGCCACCCAATGAGAGACCAAGTATGTAGCATATTGCTACTATTGCAGTTATGTCCTTAGGGAAGAACCTTGTGACAATGGAGGTGTACCACCTGGAACCATAATACAAATAATTATATGGTAGTTAAGGTATCTAAATTAGATTCACTCAACAAAATTAATTAGATTCATAGTTCCGATCTCTAATTAGACATCCTTAATTCCCACCTTTTGCTATCAAGACAACGACTCCATCAAATGCTTTATCCTCATCGATAATGTTATTATGGTTACTGTCACGATCGGAATTCCGAAATTGTAACTTTTAGTAATTTTAAGTTGAAACAGTGATAAACAGTGATTTTTCTAAAATTTCAGAAAATCGAGTACTTGAAATTTTAAATTTTTATCCTCAAAAGTAAGTAAAATTTAAATTAAGGAGTCCTCTCATTAGTTTTAATTTATCGAGAAAATATACACTAAATATTTAAAGGAATTCCATTCAATTCATTTTGAAACTTTTTATTTAGAATCATGAAGTTCAATAAAATGAGTCCAATGTCCAAACAATTTACATTAAATCATTTGTGTTTCTAAGAACTCAATTTAATAGCAAAATAATCCTCATACATCCATTTAGTAAATACACTATTATTAGGTAAATAGATTTGACATAAAAAGGAAAGGATGATAAAAAATAGGAACCAATCAATGAAAAGGTAGAAAACGATATACACATACCAAATAAGCTTGTCAAGCCACCATAACAATTACCCCAAAAATAAATCAATACCTGAAAGTGAGAGGAAGTAGGGGGTGAGTACGTGAATGCTCAGTAAAGATTCAATTATAAGTTTTTGACCAAAATAAATACTTACTTTCAAGGTCCTGCATGGTCAGTAAATTATTCAAACAGTTTTACTGAAATTCTACTAAAAACACTGTCCAAAGGTTTATGTCTTTCAAACCATTGTAAAACATAGTCTCAAAATAAAATCATTATCCAAAGGTTCAAACATTCCAAACCATTGTAAAATATAACATCAAAACTAGTACAAATCTATTTAAGTCAGGCACATAACAAGCAATACAATCAATGACAAGTCCAAGCCACTAAAGATTGATGACTATAAGTATGCAATGTAGTATGAGTTACCCAAATAGGTGACTGCACATATGTACTGTATCCGAGTCACCAAAATTGGTAACCGTGAGTATGATATGTAGTCCAAGCACCTTGAAAGGGGTACCATAAGTCCGTCGGCCGCATAGGTGTAATGAATGCATGTAATGCTATATGGATGACGGGAATGAGAATATATATCATTTTCTATAAAATCATAAAATAGACCATGCAATATTTTTAATCAACTAAGTTCAGTTCTCAAAACTAAATTCTTGTTTAATTCGGATTTTATAAAAATTTTGGCAGCATAATAGCCGTTTTCATCAAAACCCATAAAATCCAGTTCCTATATAAAATAGTTCTAAATAAGATAAATTGGTACGCCAACCAGTGTGATGTACTTTCCCAGGCAGTTTAAATATTAATTCAAGCCAGAACATGTATAAATCACATTTTTATGAATTATTTCACGAAATTCTATATTTATTCAAAATATGTGAAAATCAAAATTAAACCAATTTAAAGATCAAGTAATCAAATTCCTAGATCAATCGAGTGACAAAATAGCATTACAGTGCTATTGAGAGTGTTTGATGTCGTTTGGCAGTCGTTTGGAGGGTCGGGGGTCGTTTTCAAACCCTCAATCGTTCGCCTTGGAATATCGTTTTTCCACCAGAACCTCGAATGGAGAAACAGACATCTTCACTGAATTCCTAGTACCTAAATTAGTTAGATTAGATATATAACTTGACCAATTCGGGCTCAAGCTGAAACCCAACACCGTGGCACACAAAATGAGACAAATTTGAACCGTCAGATTTCGCTTTTCGTGCCCATCACCAAACATAGTTAATATATATCAAAATTCTTATTTTCATGAGTACATCACAAATATGAAGTTTATTTTACGATCTAACTGTCGAATTAAAAAAATTTAGTACAAAACTAGAATAACTCAAAATTGTCAAAAATGACAAAATTCAATCTGGGCAAAGCTGGGTCGAGATATATATACGATGGCGATCCTTGTGTTGAGATGAGTTGATCAAGACCAATTTCACGGCCTGAGGTGGCCGGAATCTCCATCGGCGTTTGAATCTCCTCCGCGGCCTTCCTCTTCACTGATGACAAACTCGAGCTCCGTTGGCTGCAAAAACTTGGCTGGAAGCTCCTGGTGCCTGTGCGGTTTGATTCCCGGTGGTGGCGCGGCATGATTCGGCCAGAAAATGGGTCATCGGGGCTGACTGTGCATCGGGCACAATGAAGAAGAAGAAGAAGACGTCGAGGGAGAGAGAGAGAAAAGGATATATACATATATGTCTGTTTTTTTTTAAGTAATAAGGCAAAAATACCCTTATAAAAACAGGGTTTTTACAAGATAGCAAATTAATAGCAAAATAAAAATATAGTCTTTTGAACGATCACTTGAAAAATTAAACACTACATTGAACCATTTATAATAATATCTAAGGATTGGTCTTTCTAAATGTTATAAAGATCCAAATATTTGACTAACTAGTAGTGATTATTCTTTCAAGCACACTCATAATGCGATAGGGTCCTAATCCGTAGTTATTCTTTTTTAGCCATTATATCAGTATCTAGGAATTTTCTAGACAACAATTCTTAATAATTTTCACAAGAAATAGAGAATAAAACAAATTAAGTAGTAAGACTGACGTAGAAAAAGTACCATATTCTCCGTCTATATATAATTAATCTTTCTACTAACGTCATCCAAAATTCCACACATGATTCTGTTTAACTGATTTAGTTAAAGGAGCTGACACCTTACCTGATTTTCTAACGGAATTAGTTTTTAGTTTCTGCATTATACTGAAATCAAGAATTATATATTCTAACTGTTTCAGTTTTTTTTCTTTATATATATATAAGCAAAAAAAAAAAAAAAAAAAAAACTGATTCAGTTTACAGTTTGTAGTTTCTCTTATAGCATCTTTCTTTCTTTCTTTCTTTCTTTCTTCTTTTTTTTTTTTTTTTGGAAGCTCACTTAATTTACTGATTTATTTTTTAGCTTGTCAAGAGTTTTGTATACATATCATCTTCGGGTTAATATCTGTTTAGTCCTGGAAAGATAATCTATGACTTTAATTTGGTTTCTCAATCTTGAATGTCCCAAATTTAGTCCCTAAATTATGTTTTTATCTCATTTAAACTTTTTGAGCATTCAAATATCGCATTCTCTTTATTTAAAAAAAACAAAAGTCACATTCTCATTATACCCATGAATTTTTTTCTTAACTATATATGGTCCTTAAACTCAATTTGGTGAATATTATTATACCTATTATTAGTAAGTTCTAGTTCACCAATGAAAATGTATTAAAAAGATGAGATAATAAGAGAATCTCTAGTACTATCTATATTATAAGAAGGCGTTAAAATGAGAAAAAAATAAGTCAAGAACCAAATCTAAAAGACATTAAAATTTAGGAAAATGAAATTTAGATTATCATTCAAGCACTAAGTATACTATTAACTTGTGGTCGCTGATATAGTGTTAATCGCATTTTTTTCCCCTACTGATATGGAGGTTTTGAGTTCGAGTCCTTTTTCTCCTATTCAAAATATCTATATAAAACATTAACCCTTTCATTTTTGTTATGTGATTGCCTGATTGGCCAGTTATTTATCATTTGGCCGTTTATCTAAAATATTGTCGTTTCCAAATTTCATGCCGTTTGCATCTTTACTATTGATGTTGTTTACCAACGATGACGTTAAAAAAAAAAAAAAAAAAAAACGATGACGTTGTTCTGGATTTACTGTCATTATTGATATGATGTTGTCGGTTTTGAGTTTCGACAAATTGTCCTTTCATTGTCGTTTCCCTAGAATGATGTCGTTTCGTATATCTATTTTCTCTGTATTTTTTTTTTTTTTATAAAGGTGGGATTTAAGACATTGTGATTTGCATAACTGCCCACCAGCTAGCATAATTTTTTTTAATTGTTAAATTAAGGATTTTATCACTATTTGATTGCATTAAATCAAGCAATTTCTTCCTTTGGACTCTCTTTTGGGGTTGTATTACGAGGCACAAGTAACTTCCTACCCTCTCACCAAACATGCCTTAGTAATTCAGTAATTCTCTCAAATTAATCTCACAAGATAGATAGAAACCTCATAACTCAGGGTGAATATTGGGTATAACAAAGTCCATAGTACTCGGTGCCTAAACGTTGGTAAATGCAAAGTCTCATTTACAACAAATTCGTCATAATCAATTAAAAAAAAAGGGGTGAAATTTTAGTGGCTGTCGAAAATTATGGTTCAAACNNNNATTTTTTAACTTTTTCTTTGCTTCAATAATGGTTTCCAAATGAAATAAAAACCTGGAATAACAGCTAAATGATCTCCTTACTAGAAAAATGTAACCTTAGTTCAAAGCTTTCAACTTAAACCAAAGACCAACCTCAAGGTTGTAAAGTAACTGACTATACGTATAGAAAGTGAAGAATTAATCCCCTCATAGCTCAGATCTTTAGAATTTTATCTCTTATAGTGCAAATCAACATTAGACCATGATCTGCACACCAAATAGCCTAAAACCTGAATTTCCTGCCTTGTTAATTAGGAATTGGCTTTTGAAATAATGCAATCCAAGACAAGAGTATAGTATTTAGCTCCCTCAACCAATAATCCACCTTTGTCGTCATTGTCGTCGTCAACGCGAGCCTCCTCGCATAGGTAGAAAACAATGGTGTCATTCGCCTTGAGCCCTTTTTCCTTGACAAAACTACTCCAACCATTTCTGAAGGCGGAGCTCTGGCTTGTCCTCAAATAACAATACCGGAACTTCCATGACCTCATTGTTCGGTCGTGGAACTCCACCTCCATGACGTTGTCTCATCAGGAATACGTGGCAAATAATTGACGGCACATTTCCTGGGAATCACAAGTCCGCGTAGCTTGCCTACGTCACTTGGTGTGAGCTCCTTTTGGAATAGGAGTTTCTTGAACAACACTCTACCTTTGTTAGCCCTAGTAGTACTCAAGCCGAGAGTACTATTTTCTGATGAGCAAGTATTCTTGATCAGATATTCTTCGAATTTGGCTTGGTAGGATCCATCTTTGATTGAGTTGACCAAATCTTCCTTGCTGCGACGTTCTTGGAACTTAGGCTCCTGAACGGTAGCTTTAGTCCAAGGAAAGCTGCGGTGGAATGTTAGGAAATTATATTTCTTATTAATTTATAGGAATAATATTCAATAATTATATTGGGTCATACTATTTCTAATTGAACCCTAATTAAGTGATTTATTGAGATGAGTCAGAATATCCAATAGGTATAGATTATAATGTGGATACCCTATTAGTCACCAGTTAATTTTGATGGATATCCCTAACTGAGTTGACTATGTATAAAGTTAACTTTTAGGGTTTTGAATGCAAGCCAAATAGAATGTATGTTCTTCTCTCTCAGCAACCATCACTAAGAGAGGAATCTATTGAGCAGACATAGAGTATTTCGGCTTTGGAAGACCTCTAACTCTTGTGCTCTCAGTCGTCTGATGCTTTCATTACGATGTTCAACATCTTTGGCTGTAAACGAAGGTTAGTCATAATTTCTCATCAATTCTTTACCTAATTGTCTGACATGAATGATCTCTAAGATTGTGTTAGGTTTTATTCAATCCAATTTATATCTAACATGGGAAGCCTCACTTCAAAGCCTGATTGCAGCACTGTCATAGGCCATGGAAGCTTCCTTCTCGATATCGAAAGTCCCAAGCCAGATCCGCTGGTTATTGGCATATATTTGGGCAGCCCAGTGCCCGTTTCGCTGTCTTGTTGTTCCTTTGAATTTTGCTGCTGAGGATGATCTAGAACCAGTCCTCAAACCCTTGCTCCGAATATGATATTCTACTTCTGCTCTACCCTGTTCCTCCATCAAATCTGGCCTCCTAGCTAGCTCACTGTTACTAGCACGTAATCTAGATTTTGAAAAATAAAAAAGTATAAAGAAGAAAGATAAACAGAAACTAATCAAGTGGAGAAGTAAAACATTAAAAAAGAAAATCAAGAACAAATGAAATGATTTCAATTTAGACTATATATCACCTGATGATTAGTGATCTAATACGTACTTTTCTCTAATGAATAACTACGGCATTGAAATTCAATTCTCTAACTTGTCTCGACAACCAAACACGCTTATACGTATAGGCCAAGTTCTTCTTCTTCTTCTCTTTTTTTTTTTTTTTTTTTTAAGTACTTAATTAATTTGAGAGTCGTTTTCTTTACATTTTCTTTCAATTTTTAGGTAACCAAACAATACTGATCTCATTCAATGAGTACGCAAGATTTTCAAGAAGCTTAAAAGCATCAAAATCCATGTCATAATTACATCTAAATTAACAATACTGATCTCATTCAATGAGTACGCAAGATTTTCAAGAAGCTTAAAAGCATCAAAATCCATGTCATAATTACATCTAAATTATTGATCAGAACACTAATAAAAAATTGAATAGTGTTGAAGGTAATTTCCCCAGTGGATCAGAAAACGACACGCCATGACATCGACCAAAAACGACGTGACACCCTACCGATTTATCAAGCCGGCCAGGGGTTGAAACTATGTCTTGCTACGGGAAAGAGCCGACCAAGTAAAAATGGGAAGCGACATCGTGGCCAAGCTTCCTAGGAAAGAAGACCGCCTTGGTCAGATTTCACACCACATATCGATCAGGAATCCTAAACGAAAGCCGAAGAGGCCGAGAGATAGCCGACCATCAACATAATGGCATAGGTCCGACCAAGAGAAAGGATAAGGAGAATGCGGACTCAAGAGAGGCGAACACCTGGCCCAATCACATACTCGCGTCCGTACAAGCGGGTAGGTGAGATTCCCTTCAGTCTTTTCGGGGACACGTGGATATCAACCCTAACTTTTGGGGGACCTCAAAACTACTATAAATAGCCTCATAATCACCTGAAAGAGGTAAGTCGCCACAAATCTCCAAAACCCTACTTGTCCTTTCTTGCCTTTTCTCCTCTCACCATCTCCAATTTACTGCTGGATCACTGTTCCATTGAATACTTTGTTGAATATGTCACTAACCACCTTTTTGTGGAGGAGATTTGGCAGGTGCCATACTGGTACCACTCATCACTAGTTGGTGAGAAATCCAGACATAACCTTTTTCAAGATTGTACGGATCACAGCTATATGAAATCTGGGTTTTGGCTTTTCTTGAGAAACAACCACTCAGGAGCGCGTGACACTCGTTGGTTCACGGACCAAAATCCATACCAACAAATAGCATAGAAAAGTTATTAGAGATGAACTTCGGCTAGTGGGTTGTGATATAGCGTCAGCAGGGTTCTAATGCAGAATGAATAATCAAAATGAGAAACAGAGAAAGACTTGAATAAATTATCAAAGAAAGACTTGATAATTTATACTGGCTATTGAGCGGTTATAATCACCACCGTACGTTGATTCCCCTACAATACAATATGATGCGTTAGATTGTACACGTAGACTGCTACACTGCACTATTAATTATTAGACGAAGGAGTCAATAATGTAGGTCAATACAGTTTGAAGTGATTACGAGACAACGCAAGGGCCGGCATAACGAAATCAGTTCGGGTAAAACAGAATATTAGTGAAATTATTAGTGTTCAGTGTTCACGCATGGGTACGTCGAATAAAGAAAACTTGTTTCTTAAAAAAATTATACAAATTGTCTTAATTGATTTTGTCTCGTTGTTATAGACCGGCCACCTCAGCAGATTTACTGCTTTATTGTACTAATTGATTTTGTTTCGTTTGATTAGTTGCCGTCGTTTAAGTAAAGATATTGTTGATTTCTATTCTAGGGTAATGATAATGAAATGTCGTTTATAAGCTCCTATATGTCCTTTCCTGAAAAATTACCTTTGTAGGAAGTAAACAGTTCAGAGCATTTGTTTTGTCGATTCGTCTGATTTCATTTCTCTAGTTGGCGAGCGTTCTAAAATATAATTTATTTACAGCTGTTGTCATTTCAATACGTCCTGATTTTATACATGGTGTTTATCAATATGTCATTTCCCTAATACATTGTCGTTTTCATTTTATTACTGATGTCGTTTACCAGAATTGACGTTGTTCTTTTCACTGTCGCTTTTTTAGAATGATATTTTCCCCTCTCAAAAGCTGTTTCGATTATAAATGCCAGCCTTTTAAGAGATGATTTTGATATAATGTTGTAATGTATTATCGTTCACTCCCAAAATAAAGGAACAAATTAAAACGACTGATTTCTCAATCTAAAAAATCCTAAGATTGAAAGATTGTGTTGCATTTCTTTTCTGAAAATAAAAACAACGGCCACAAAACAAACAAAAGGAGAAAGTAATAAGTAGTAAAGAGAGAGAAAATTAGCACGAGGAAAAAAAAAATTACAGAAGAACCACATGATTAAAATCAAAAGAGTCTCCATCAAAGTTTGACAAATGTATTAACAACGTTTCAAAATTCAAAGAATATCTAAGTGCTTAGAAAAATTAAAAGGCACATTGGTTCATATGTACAAACTCACATGATTTTGTTGAAACAGTGAGTAAGAGAGGGAGAGATCTGCAGTGATGTTGGCTTTAGCTTTGGATGCTAAGCAAATTAGCTAGCTGAGCTGGCTGCTGTTTCATTCTCTCTTTTAGACTTGATCATGGAATAATGTTTGAAAATAAGCCACCCAAAGAGACCAATTAAGTAGCATATCGCTACTATTGCCGTTATCCCCTTAGGGAAGAAGCTTGTGACAAACCCCATACCAACAATCATCGTGGTGGACAACCTGGAACCAGCAGACAAATAATTATATGAAAATGAAAGCAATTCAAATTAATTAATACAAATACATAAAATACATGAATTGCTGTCCAAGAAGGGTAAAAAAAAAAGGGAGAGATACAGGGTGCTAACAACAATTCGATCCAACTTGAAGGACAATATAAAGCAAGCTTCCCAAATCAAAATGGTGACAGATTTGAGTCTTAGACTTGGAGTGAAGTTAAGGTATACAATTAGATTCACTCAACAAAATAAATTGGATTCAATAGCTGGTTTACTTTCTCAGTTAGAGATAACAAAAGACAGCCGGTTCCTAAAGTAAACCAACCCTCACTGAACAAGAAAACAGAATCCTTTATACTTCTAAGATATCATATTTCCATCATCTACCCAAAGGATCAGCATATTTATATTTATGATCAGAACTAGGAAGCTCCCTGGCCTGATCCCCAACCCCAACACTAGCTAATCAGTTGCAGTTTCAAATCTTGGGCATTAAAGAAAGGAGCATCATGTATAAAGTAGGAAAAGTACTATAGACTGACTACCAGATCCTGAATTCAGGCAGGTGGAGATAGAACTCCTTGTAAGTAGTCTCGATGGCCAACGTAAATTCATTGAAAGCAACTAAAACATGGCCGCCATGAAGCACACCGAGATGCCATCCCACAATGGAAGTGATAACAGAGGACGTTCGACCGGAAAGGAGAATCGCAAAAGTTCCAAGCCACCTCAGAAGCACGTAAGGCATCGAAAAATCGCTCTTCCACAGGGCCATTGGTTTCACTTTTGCTGCTCCACCATCATTTCTTACTGCCTCCATGAATTACGTCTTCGCTTGAAATTTTTCACTCTAGAATTAAGTCAAGTTAAAATTAATGAGCATCAAGAATGAATGAATTACGGATTGCAGCACAGTCTGGTTTTCTATATTTCGTCTTCAAACTTTCTCGATCGATAACCAAACAGTTGGTATAGACAACTCTTAATGTGTATAAATTCGATCAGTCCCTATTGAATCCAAAGTTCATCAGGCGAAAGACCAAAATATCCTTGTCCTCTTTTGCTAACAAATTTTCTAGACAAACGAACAGGGGTTCAAAGTTCTTCAGAGTTCACAAGAAACAAAGTAATGAGAACGATGCAGAGAATGAGGATCACATTTTCCATTTCTTTATAGCTAGCAAACTTTCTCGACAACCAAACAGGGGTACGACGGACAATTCTTGACGCATATAGGTAACAAGAGAGAGAGAGAGAGAGAGAGAACTAAGTGCTAAGAAAAAGTGAAATGGATCCTACACGGAATGGTATTCTAGATTTTCTTTCAAGTTTCCCAGTAACCAAACAATATTTTATTTTCAAGAAATAATTGACGCGATGAATATCAAAATCAATCAATGAGGAACTGAAATCAGAAGATTTACCAGATGAAGTTGAACTACTTGCTCTGGTTTAAGCCTTGGGGTTCAGACTAGTACTCAGATCAATCAATGAGGAAGACGACTGGTCCAGCCGATCCAAGACTATAAATATATAAATCTGTCTGGAAACTTCGTTCACAGTCCACAACTGACTCTGTAACTGATTTAGCTAGTTATTCAAGCTGACACCTCACCAGATCATCTAACAGATTTTTTTTTTCTTATTTTTTTGCTGATTATAATTTTCTAACTGAATTAGTTTCCAGTTTCTGCAATATTATACCTAAATCCACAATTATATAAAAACTGATTTAGTTTATATATAATTTCTAATATCTCTCTTTACCGTAAGAAAAATCAAAATGATTAAATTAAATTGATACTATATGGTTCAGAAGCAAGTAATTAGTAATTACCAGATGATCACCACTGGATTGTACACGTAGCAATATCTACAGTAAACTTTATAGTTACTAGACTGAAGGGAGTCAATCTTGGTCAATATAGTTACTGGCTGTGATGTTAGACAAAGCAACGGAAATAACGAAATTTGTTGGACTACTATAACGAAATCTAGCTTACTGATTGTAATCTTGAAATGGCCGCACCTGATCCAGTAACTGATTTACGCCACATCAGCAGAAGACTAACGAATTGTCTAGTGTCAGGTAGACCAAGAAGGAAAAGCTTTAAAGAGTTGTAACAATTCATGGCGGACCGGACCCCGGCAAGAAGAGTTGAGTAAATCGGTTTAATGTAGGGAAGGGTTTAATAAAATGAGAGAAGCAGAGTGAAGAAAAGGGTTTAATAAATCGGTTTAATGCCCATCTCAGGCATCTGAAAATCTCTCCGCCATGATGAAAATGGTCCTTGATCATTATGAGCTTCACCTCGTTCCTCCGTGAAATCTGGTCTCTCCTGGATTATTATTATTATTTCTTTTCTTAAAAACATACATTAATTGGACTTAAACAAGTAGTGGAGAATATTATAAAAACATTAATAATAGAAGAGTACTAATATATATCAAGAACAACGATATAAAGATTATATTTACAGACCATGCTTAATTATAAAAATTAATTCAAGTGTAAAAAATTAAACAAGAAAATCAAGAACGATGATATATATGGATTAAAGAGCACTTGAACTATATATTCAAACATAAATTACAACATACATAGCATGAAATTCTTGAAATTCGACTCCTAACTTTCCATTTTCTCTAAGCTTCTCGACAGTGTGATAATTCTTACTTAAACGGTATATTACAAAAAAGAAAAAAAAATAATTCTTAATTAAGGCGTATGAATTAATACGCAGAGCAAGTAATATTACCTGATGAACTTCGGCTACTGGACTGTGTTTGTATCGCTTCAAGGTTCTGGAATTAGAGAATGAATTAATAAGGTTTAGCAAGGAAGACCGGAACACATTACGTATATATATATGTGTATATATATATAGAAAGCTGAATAATGATTATTTTCGACCGTACAGGTTGAGCAGTTGTATATAATCACCACCATTGATTTTATACGATCACCTTATGATGAGAAGATGGATTGTAAATGCACGTACGTATGAACTGTTACATTGCACGACCATTTAGATATGGAGATCAATGTTTTTCTCTGTTTAGAGTTTTTTTTTTTTAATTTATAAAAGAAAAAAGGAAATTACCTAATAACCCCTGGATTTTCATGATTCCAAATTTCCGGTTTTAATTTCTTTTTTTTCAGAGAACGAATCTATTATTATAAGGAAACTATATCATTTACAATAATAAATTTTATTGAAAGATGAGTCAATGCATCTGACTCCAAAAATTAGAGATTTATAAGAACATACCTGGCCAAGGAGAGAGCAACTCCCATGGCTTTAGCTTCTGCCATTTCCGGACTGAGAGCACCAACCATCTTCTTTAACAGAGCTGCCATGACTTCTCCCTTTGAGTTTCTTATGATAGTACTGAAACTCACCGTGCGCATGTCCTTTATTGATATATTGCTGCATTGATATTTAGTTAGAAACTGTTTTCTGAGGAGGGAGACTAATGAGCCAACCTCTTTCCTACTTCCAAACAAGAAATGTCACTATTGAACCCAATCTTCACTTTTTTGTTTCAGCAATATAGTTTGTACTCCAACTAACAACTTCTTTTGGTAGTTTAATTTCATGCATCCTTTTATTTTTTTCATTCCAAATATTTTATAGCAAGCACATTCATCTTTGGTCAATAGATGATTATATATAATGGTAAATGATATCCACCATTGATAGGGAAAGGAAATTTGAAATTCAGATGAAAACGAAAATATCGCCAAATTGCTTAAGCATGTTTATAACTTATTGAGGCATATGTGACAGATTCCTATGTAGAAGTATACCCTTGACAAGTGGGAGATTAGAGTATTTTCTTTTAAAATATACCTGAAGCTGTTAGTAAAACTTCATGATAGACCCGCCAAACATAAATTTTGACCTTGCTATAAGAAGTGATAATTAATCTCCAAAAAATTTTCCACCAGATATGCACTACAGCCGTGTCCGAACTATCTGCCCGATCCATCATAAAGTATGCTAACCAATACCCAGATCAAACTGAATATGATCCTCATGTATTATAATCCCAAATCAAGCGATCCATGATTGGAGAAGAGCTTAGAGATATAGTAAGTACCTAAATAAACAACAAAGAGAAAATTTGTTATTACTGTGTTTGATACGAAAAAACTAATAGTTTTGAAGATTGTTCAAGAAAATTTTTAAAACTCATATTTTCAATTATATACAAAGTCATAAAACTCATATCCGAGGCCGAAATTGGGAAAAAAAATCATATTTATTAATTACATCAAGCAGCTACTTCTAAATATTTTATTCTTTAAAACCTTATATTGTCGTACTTACCAGACTTCCAGTTTTAGTCCACAACAATTTAGATTTCATGTTTCCAATTCTGGTCATTTACCAAGATATTGTCGTACTTTTAAAAGTTGTCGTTTTTAGCTACTGTGTTCCCCCCTCAATGTGCTCTTGTTTTACACATGAGCACATTGAGGGGGAACACAGTATACCTCGAGGCCATGTTCGAACTTAGTTGTTTTCAAAAGACAGTTCCCTTCCCCCCCCCCCCCCCAATGTTGTTTTATATAAAAAATTGTCCTCTATATTTGTTCATCTTGTTTTCAATATTTTGTCGTTTTGAGGGATCATAGGATAATATTGCACTTAAGCTCTTGTCGTTCAAAAATCTCGTTCTCCATTTTAAATCAAGTTTTCCAATTGCCACTTCAAAAGATGCTTTAGTTGTTGGTATAGCGTTCGTTTTTAGTCTGTCGTACTTCTTAAACCATTTCGTTTTACATGTTGTCACCTTTTATGTTGTTTTTACATATTGTCGTTCTCTGAATATGATGTCGTTCGACAGTTATAATTAGTTATTTGACAAAGGAGTCAATAAAAAAAATAAAAAAAAATGTTGGCCGATACTGTTTGAAGTGATTACCAGACAACGCAGGGGGCCGGCAAAATCAGTTGGGGTAAAACAGAAAATATTAGTGTAATTATTAGTGTTCACCTACTGGTACGGCGAATAAAGAAAACTTGTCTCTTATAAAAATTATACAAATTGTCTAAATTGATTCTCATAGACCCGCCACCTCAGCAGATTTACTGCTTTGTTGTACTAATTGATTTTGTTTCATTTGATTAGTTGCCGTCGTTTAAGATATTGTTGATTTCTATACCACGGTATGATAATGAAATGTCGTTTATAAGCCCCTATATATCCTTTCCTGAAAAAACCTCTGTGGGAAGTAAACAGTACAGAGCATTCGTTTGTCGTCTTGTTCTTTTCCTCCTATATATTCATATTTTTACTTGTTTTGTCTTTTCGTCTGATTTCGATTCTCTAGTTGGCGAGAGTTCTAAAATTATGTCGTATCTCATATTGGCGTTCGTACCAAATAATGTGGTTCTGATGTGTCGTTTATATCTTTGTCGTTTTTAGAATAGGTTGTCGTTTTTAGAATAGGTTGTCGTTTCCTAGGGTGCTGAGTGTGGTTTTCATTTCGACGAGAATTTATTTACAGCTGTTGTCATTTCATTACGTCCTCATTTCTCATTTTATACATGGTGTTTATCAATATGTCATTTCCCTAATACATTGTCGTTTTCATCCCCCCCAAAAAAAGCTATTTCAATTATAAAGGAACAAAAAAAAGCTGGTTTCTCATTCTGAAAATCGAAGAGTCTCCGACAAAGTTTGACAATTCTATAACAATGTCTGAAAATTCAAAGAACATCTAAATGGCTTAGAATTACTAAAATGCATACATTGGTTTCAAATGTACAAACTCATGTTTTTGTGGTAACAGTAAGTAAGAGAGGGAGATGTCTGCGATGGTGTTGGCTTTGGCTTTGCATCAGTAGGAAAGTATGCGATTAAGCAAATTAGCTAGCTGAGCTGTCTGCCATTTCAACCTCTCTTTTAGAGAGATGAATGGAAAAATATTTGAAACAAAACCACCCAACGAGGCCAATTAAGTAGCATATCGCTGCTGTTGTTGTTATCTCCTTAGGGAAGAAGCTTGTGACAAACCCAATGATAACAATCAGCGTCGTGGACAACCTGGAAGTGGAACCCATCAGGCAAATAATTACATGAAAATGCATGAAAAGCTCTTCAAAGTACTCTCAAATACATGAATTGCTCTCAAAGACAAAAATAAAATAAAATAAAAATAAAGGAGAGAGGAGACAAATGCATGAATTGATTAATTGGTTTCTCCCATTACTTATGATCATAAATGGAAGCTCCCCTGCTAACATTAATTCGATCCAAATTGAAAGATTATACAAAGTAAGTTTCCCAAGTCAAAATGGTGACTGATTTGAGTCTGAGACATGGAAGTTTATTGTTTAAGGTGTATAATTAGAACACGCAACAACTAAATTAGATTCATATTCCATCAAATGCTTTATCTCACTAATGTTCTCATATATATCTAGACATGACAAAATACTTAGATTAGCCTATTTATACCCAGATGATTAGCATAATTATAGTTATGCTCAGATAACTAGGAAGCTCCCTGACCCCAACACTAATCAGTTGCAATCTCAAATTTTGGGAATTAAAGAAAGGAGCATCATATATATAAAAAGAGTTCTTCAAGCATTGGATATTACAGAACAAGTATCTATATATACAGACAAATATGCATATCAAGCTATATATATAGAAAGCAACAAAAGGAAAAGCAGTACGAATTACCAGATCTTGAATTCAGGTAGGTGGCGGAGATAAAACTCATCGTAACTCTCACTGGCCGGCGGGAATTCATTGAAAGCAACTAAAACAAAACCGCCGTGAACTATGCCCATATGCCATCCCACAATGAAAATGATAACAGGGGAGGTTCCACCAAAAACGCAAATCACGAGAGTTCCTAGCCACCTCAGAAGCACGTAAGGCATGATCAAAAGATCGCTCTTCCACCTGGCCAATGGATTCTCATTTGCTCTACCATCATTTCTTGTTCCTTCCATGATTTACGTCTCAGCTTGAAACTTTTTACTCTAGAATTCCATGAAACCCCAAAACTTAGCATAAGTCAATTTAAAAACAAACAAGAAAAATAACCGATGATGCAGAAGCTTCAAGAAATTTAATGCATGTTTATGTAAAGTACTCCTAGTAATTGTAGAGGTATAGACTTTTAAGTTATGTTAAGACCAAGCTTCAAGAATGCTTGTTATATGTAAGTACTCCTGGTAATTAATCAGACTACATTTCTTGTATTCAAACTTTCTTGAAAACCAAACGGTAGGTATACACAATGCTCAATGTGTATAAATACATAAATGATGCAGAACAAAGTCCACAAGTCAATTTTCTTACCTTTTCCTCTTAGCTAGAAAATTTTCTAGACAAACAAACAGAGATATAGACCGTTCTTAATGAATTTAAACTTGCTTTCTGTCCCTATAGATTCAAAGTTCTTCAGAGTTTATCACAAGAAACAAAGAAAAAACAAATTAAGAAAAAAGACTGATGCAGAGAAATTAAGGACCACATTTTCCATTTCCTTATAGCTAGCAAACTTTCTCGACAACCAAACAGGAGTACTATTACGTATAAATAGAAAGAGAGAGAGAGAGTAATACATAAGATAAAAAGTCATATTGATCCTACGAACAGTCGTAAATTCTACATTTTCTTTCAAGTTTCTCAGTAACCAAACAAAGTATAAACAAGACGTGGATATAGTAATGCATAAGAAAAAGTCATGATACTGATTCTATTCACAGTCGTATTCTACATTTTCTTTCAAGTTTCCCAGTAGCCAAACAATTGTATTTGGAGTCAGAAGATTTACCAGATGAAGTTGAAGTAGTACTTGCTCTTGCTGTGGTTCCAGTTCCAGACTTCCAGTGCGGAATGAATGAATGAGGAAGACGACTGGTCCACCCGATCCAAGACTATAAATACACAAATGTTTCCAGAAACTTCATCCACATTCCACAACTAACGACTCTGTAACTGATTTAGTATTCGAGCTGACATTCACCAGATTTTCTAACCGATTTTTTTTTTTTTTTTTTTTTTTGGGTGCTGAACAGAATTTCTAACTGAATTAATTTCTAGTTTCTACATCATTTTGTGTATAGTTTCTAGTATCCCTGATCTTTACCACTTTTCATTTTATTTTTTGCTGACACTCTCTTTAACGAAACCGATTATGCTTGCCAGGAGTTTATATGAGTTGTATACATGTCATCTTAAGAAGGTCAATCTTATATTAAGTCTAGGAAAGATGATCTAAATTTCAATTTCGTCCCTAGCCTTTAAAACGTCCTAAATTTCGTCTCAAAACTTCGTTTGTCTCATTTTAGTTTTTGGGTTAATCCTTGATTTTTGGGTTACTTTTACTTTTGCCCCTGAACAGCACGTAGGATTACTCTTAATTGGCCCGCGGACACCGGAACTTTAAAAAATCCAATATTGATCCCTAATAATTAAAGAGCTAAAAACAGGATATTTGAAAGTCCAACAACTAAAATTGAGACGAACACACAATTTTTGAGTAAAAATTATAGAATTTTGAAACAATCAAAAAGGAATGGAAAGCAATGAATTGAGAATAGAATTTCTATTCACTCTTTTTTCACGTTTTACAAGTACAAGAACATGACTATATATATACAAGCAAATACAATGTGACTAGAAGGTATTTTAACAATAAAATAAATTAGCTCCTAAGAAATAGAAAATACTTTAGATTGCTGAGCAAATTGCTACATTTGTTTCCAACGGCTTGCCATATATCTTGGGATTTTTTGACCGTTTAGAATCAATAGCTTCTCTGTTTTGAATGCCATAATCTTTTTTATTTTTGGTAAGTGAATCATGGACTTTATCAGGCCCCCTCAAGCTAGGAAGTGGAAGAGAATGAACTCCTAGCTTGACTCGAAAATTTTAGAAAGATTGTTTCGGGAGAGGCTTGGTGAAGACATCTACAATTTGAAATGAAGAGGGAACGTATTTGGTTATAAGATCGCCAAGTGCAATTTTTTCCCGCACAAAATGATAATCAATCTCGATATGCTTGGTACGGGCATGAAATATTGGATTCTTGGTCATGTGAATGGCACTGAGATTGTCACAGAAGAGTCGAGGAGTTTGTACTAGACGAATTCCAAGGTCACATAAAAGATAACCAATCCATGTCAATTCAGTAGTAGTGGTAGCAAGTGCACGATATTCTGCTTCAGCACTTGAACGAGCGACAGTGGGTTGTTTCTTAGAAGACCATGACACACAATTAGAGCCAAGGAAGATACAATAGCCAGTGGTGCTACGACGAGTGAGAGGACAACCTGCCCAATCTGCATCACAAAAACCATTTAAGGTTAGAGAGCTTTGAGATAAAATACGAATTCCATAGGTTAGAGTGCCTTTAAGATATCGAAAGATGCGTTTGACAGCTCTAAGATTGGCGAGCGTGGGTTGATGAAAATGTTGGCAAACTTTATTTACTGCATGAGTGATTTCGGGTCGAGTAAAAGTAAGATATTGTAGTGCGCCAACTATACTTCGGAATTCAGTTTCATTGACTAGGTTGGAATCATCTGTTTGGTTGGTTGCTTTAATTGCTATGGGAGTTGATAGATGAGAGGATTCAAGCATGTGAGTACGAGAGAGAAGGTCTTTGGTATATTTTGTTTGGGAAAGAAAGATTCCACCAGCAAAAGGCTTGACTTCAATGCCAAAAAAATAGTGTAATGCACCAAGATCTTTGAGAGCGAATTCACATCCAAGTTTATGAGTAATTTGTTGAATAAGAATTGTGTTACTTCCTGTTATTATAACATCATCAACATAGACAAGCAAAAGAATAAGATTATTGTTATGCTTATAAATAAATAATGAGGAATCTGCTTTGCTGCAAGAGAAACCGAGGATAAAAAGACAACGAGATAAACGCTCGAACCAAGCACGAGGAGCTTGTTTTAAACCATAAAGAGATTTATGTAATAAGCAAACATGATTAGGAAAAGTTGGATTGACAAAACCTGGTGGTTATTCCATATACACAGTTTCTTTGAGAAAACCATGCAAAAAGGCATTTTTAACATCAAGTTGCTTGATAGTCCATTGTGAGACAACTGCTAGAGAGAGGATTATACGAATAGTTGTAGGCTTGATCACAGGGCTAAAGGTTTCATCATAGTCTAGCCCAGGGACTTGAGTAAAACCTCTTGCAACAAGTCGTACTTTGTAGCGATTGATGGAGCCATCTTCCTTATATTTAATACGGTAGACCCATTTGGAACCAATGATATTGGTGTTGGAAGGGCACGGAACAAGACGCCAAGTGTTGTTTAAATGAAGAGCTGCGAGTTCTTCTTGCATGGCAACTAACCAATGAGGCGATTTAAGAGCAGTTCTAAGTGACTTTGGTTCTTGGTTGAGTGTGCTAAGAAGAGCCATGTCATGATGAGCGGAAAAAGTAGTGGTAGGGCATATATAATCACTCAAATAAGTGGGCGGTCGACGGACACGAGGTTGCCGAGAGGCAGGGACATGAGGGGCCTCTTGAGCTTCATCACGAGAAGCCATGGATGAGTCACCTTCAATTTCATGACAAACATCATTATTATTTTCTTGGGGGAGTTCATGATGTGGATCATTATGATTGTCATGGGCAGGATTGTGATTTCTTGGATCAGTTATGGAGAATTCATCTGGCTCATTACAACAAGTAATTTTAGGAGCACAAGGAGTAGTAATTGTCGTATCTTCTTCAACCAAGTTCTGAGGATGATTGATTGGCTTAATAAACCATTCTTCTTGATCTAGATATGTAGTAACTGCAAGCTGTGGAATATCACCACTTGAAACTTTGTGAGAGTATGGAAAATTTTGTTCGTCAAAAACTACATGTCTAGATATATAAACTCTATTTGTTGAAGGATCAATGCATCTATATCCTTTATGAAGAGGACTATATCCAATAAAAACACATGGAAAAGTCTTTTTGGCAAATTTATTTTGATTATGATGTCTTAAATAAGGAAAACATTTGCAACCAAGAACTTTTAAAATGCTATAATCTGGATGCCTTCCATATAGTTTGAAATATGGTGTCTCCATATTAAGAGAAGATAAAGGGAGACGATTTATTAAAAAAATTGCTGTAAAAAAGGCATCTACCCAAAACTTGAGAGGTAAATTTGCATGAAAAATCATTGTGAGACCAGTCTCCACAATATGTCGATGTTTTCTTTCTGCAATTCCATTTTGTTCTGGTGTACCTGGACATGACAATTGTTGAGCTATACCACAATGAGCAAGATGGTTAGTAAAAATTGTGGAAGTAAATTCACTGCCTCCATCACTTTGAAAAACTTTGATTTTCCTACTAAATTGATTTTCGACTAGTTTTTGAAATTTTAAGAAAGAGTCATAAAAATCAGATTTATACTTTAGAGGATATAACCAAGTGTATCTTGTGCAATCATCAATAAAAATAATATAATAGCGAAAATGTTGAGTAGAAGAGATAGGAGCAGGCTCCCATAAATCACAATGTATTTTTTCTAAAGGAAATTGACATATTTTATTAGAATCAGAAAATGGAAGTTTACAACGCTTTCCTAGTTGACAGCTAGTACAAGTGGAATGCTTATTTAGCCAACTAGAAATGCTTAACACTTCCTTTTTATTGAGAATTTGTAATAATTTTGAATGGGGATATCCCATTCGTTGGTGCCACAATTCTGAAGAAGCCGATGAAGATTTAATTGCTGCTAGTGCTTCCATTTTAGCTTCTTCAAGTGCATACAATTGTCCTTTTTTACGTCCCTTCGCTAATGTCCTTTGATTTTGATCCTTTATCACAAAACCGTTAGCATTGAATTCAAAACTACAAGAATTATCTTGAGTGAGTTGACTAACAGATAATAAATTTTTTTTAAGTTTAGGAACAACAAGGACATTTTTTAAATTTAAATTGCCATGGGGGGTTTTGAGAAGAGCATTACCAGTATGTGAAATAGGCAATTTATTTCTGTTACCTACAAATATAGTATCATGTCCATTGTAAGTATGAACTGAAGAAAGCTTACCAACATCATTTGTCATATGTGTTGTTGCTCCAGAATCAGCATAAAAATTTGTATCAGATTCTTAGAGAGATAGAGCTGCAAAAGCTTCAGGCATCTCTTCACCTTGATGAGCATAGTCATATCTATAAAAGCATTTTACAGCAGTATGATTGGTTCTTCCGCAAATCTGACATTGGATTTTCTCTTCATTTTGTTTGTTGTTTCCTTGTCCAGTGACGGTAAAATTTTTCCAGCTATTGTTTGATTTTCCATTGCCTTGATTTCCTTGATGGTTTTGAGTATGATAGAAGTTCGGGTTGCTTGTTTGATTAGCTGGAGCAAAACCTCTTCCTCTTGAATTGAAACGACCTCCTCTATTATTTCTTCCTCGCCCTCTTTGTCCAAAGAAGGCTTGTGCATGATCTGCAATTTGCTTTTCTTCTTCACCTTTTTCGATTAACATTTGCTCATATTTCTGTAAAGAGAGAACAAACTGATTTAGTGAAGGATATGGAGGTTTTGAAAGCATTACCATACGAAAATCTTGGTATTTGGAACCAAGGCCGCGTGCCAGTTTAAAGAATTTTTCGGTGTCTGAAACTGGTTTGTTGATGGCAGCTAGTTTATCACATATCGCCTTGAATTTTCGAATATATTCTTCGATTGATGAGGATCCTTTCTTTAAGCAAGCCATAGAGTCCTTCAGAAATTCTTCTGTTTCAATAGTGTTGGGAAGTAATTGTTCTTCCAAACTATTCCATATTTGCTTTGCTGTTTCTCCTCCTATAATCATGCTAAGTATATCTTCAGTCACGATGCCCAGGAGCCATGAAACAAGTAATCCATCATTATTGAGCCACTGTATATATTGAGGATTAGTAACCTTTTTGCCATCTTCTCCAATAACTTCTTCTGCTGGTGCATCATGTGTAAGATGATGGACTATCCCAAGACTTTTAATCAAGGGCAAGACCTGTGATTTCCAGAGAAGAAAGTTAGAAGATTTTAATTTTATTGAAACAAGGCTAGCACACTGGTGAAAGATTTGTATTGTGAGGTTGGGTTCATCATGGCAGTTTATTTTAGAGGTAAGGCTTGCCATAGGCGCTGATACCATATAGAATTTTGAAACAATCAAAAAGGAATGGAAAGCAATGAATTGAGAATAGAATTTCTATTCACTCTTTTTTCACGTTTTACAAGTACAAGAACATGACTATATATATACAAGCAAATACAATGTGACTAGAAGGTATTTTAACAATAAAATAAATTAGCTGCTAAGAAATAGAAAATACTTTAGATTGCTGAGCAAATTGCTACATTTGTTTCCAACGGCTTGCCATATATCTTGGGATTTTTTGACTGTTTAGAATCAATAGCTTCTCTGTTTTGAATGCCATAATCTTTTTTATTTTTGGTAAGTGAATCATGGACTTTATCAACTAAAATTGAGACGAACACACAATTTTTGAGTAAAAATTGAGATAATTTAAAACTTAGGGACCAAATAGGGATTAACCATATATATAGTTCAGGACCACATGTGAGTTTAGCTCCTAGTTAGGGGCCAAATAGAGATGAACCCTATATAGTTCGGGACCACATGTGAGATTAACTCATAGTTTTTTTAACAAGTTGTCAAATTTAGCTTTTTTCCTTGTCTTTTTCAAAAAAAAAATTACTCTTGGTTTTTTTATATCCCATAGAAGTGTTATGTTTCTTTACTAGGGGCAAAGGGGGATTCGAGCTTAGGCTATGCATGCTTCATATTGTCTAATATTGTCGTTCTGAAGATGATATCTTGATATACCATATTTTATCCAAGGATGTCGTTCTGAAGAATATGATATTTTTATATACCATATCTTTTACAAGGATGTCGTTCTGAAGATGATATTTTTATATACCATTATGTTTTCCAAGGATGCTGTGGGTGTCAATAAGATATCCTTGTATGTCGTTTCTTTTATTTACTTATTTATGTTTTTGTTTTTATTTTACCGCGTAAGCTGTTTCAATTATAATGCACATCATCCTTCTTTAATAGCCACAAAACAAAAAATGTTATTAATACATTAAGTTTATCTCCATTTGATTAACTCAGTGCATTAACCACTAAATTCGGCATGTTAAAATTAAATTAATCCAAGTATTAAAGATAGATTGTGTGTTCTTGTTGAATAAGATGAATTAAACAATCAGAGGAGCTAAGTGAATTATTTTATTTAAACTAAGAATGGAGGCAATACAACTAGCTGACTTGAAAAAGACTCAAACAACTATTACATAAAAATAGGACCATGAAACTACGACTAACTGACTTGCTGCAACTACATCAGAAAAATCAGGACATAATACCCATAACAATTTCCTAAGGACTAGGACAATGATAAACAACCACATACCACTAGCAATGAAGTCCTATAGACGAAGACAAATTTAATAAATGAATACTACCAACAATCTCTCCCTTAAACTGATGTTCCAGAAATAACATTTAGTTTAATAAGAGCCAAATTTCAACGAACTATCCCTCAAAGTGAATCAGCTGAAATACACACACTAAGTTGCCTCCTGAAGCTCTCTGGAATGCAGGGTATTTGAGGGGCTTGGTTAAAATATCAGCAATCTGGTTTTCACTTTTACAGTAAATGAGTTTAATGACTCCATCATTTGTGAGATCCCTCAGGTAATGATACTTTACATCTATATGCTTGCTTCTCCCGCGTAGACCATGAATTCTGGAAAGCTTTATCGCTGAACTATTATCACAATAAATTGTAGTTGCTCCATCTTGCATAAGATGCAACTCTTCAAGAATTTTTCTCAGCCAAATGGCTTGATATGCACACAAGGTTGCTGCAACAAATTCAGCTTCGATGGTTGAGAGTGTAACTATTGGCTGCTTCTTGGAAGACCACGAAACAGCTCCAGATCCCAGCATAAAAGCATAGCCAGATGTGCTTCGTCTGTCATCTTGGTCTCCTGCAAAATCACTATCAGCAAAGCCTACCAAGCCTAATGATTGATAAATATTTGATAATAATGCCTAATGAATGGTAAATATTTACAGATTGTATATAATACAAATTATTAATGTAATTGGTTCTGAGAATCACTGATATACCCCCACAAGATAGAGCTCTGAGAGGAGAGTCTAATCTTATTTTTTAGAATGTTAAAGTGTGTACGTGTAGTAATTTGATAAGAGCATCTGCTAGTTGATCCTCAGACGAAACATGAGCAATACGAAGAGTATAGTTGTTGACTTGATATCGAATAAAGTGAAAGTCAATAGCTACATGTTTCATACGAGAGTGCAAGACAAGACTCGAATACAGTGAGTAGTTCTAACATTATCACAGTAGATTATCAAGAATAGTGGCAACTGAATATCTAGTTCAGATAAGAGAGAGCATATCCAATTGATTTCGGCAGCAGTTACAGCGACAGATCTGTACTCAGCTTCGGTAGATGATTGAGCAATAGTAGGCATTGGTAGAGGATTAATCATCTTTATTGCCAGCTCATTCAACATTAGAAAAGGCATGCAGAAAGAGTGTAAAATTTTTGTGTAGTAGGATACCATAATTAGAAGTACCATAAAGATAGTGGAGAAGGTGCTTCACAGATGCCTAGTGATCAATTGTTGGCTAATGCATAAACTGAGATAATTTGTTGATAGCAAATGCAATATCAAGACAAGTAAGAGATAAGTATTGTAAGCTGCTAAAAATTGCTCAATATGTAGTGGAATATGTGAGAGTTGAACCAGAATGAAGTGATAATATATGATTGGTAGCAAGAGGTGTGATGATTGATTTGGAATTACTCATTTTCGTATGGGTAAGAAGATCCATAATATAACGGCGCTGAGAGAGTAGAACACCATTGGAGTGTACAGTAACTTCCATATCCAAGAAATAGTGAAAATGATCAAGATCTTTCAGTGAGAATCGCTAGGCAAGCAAAGTGACAAACTTTTCGACTAAAGTATTACTATCCCCTATGATAATGATGTTATCAACACATATAAGCAGGTAAATGAAGTGGCCTTCATGAGAGAATATAAAAAGAGATGTGTATGCATATGAGTTTCTAAAACTAGCAGTAACAAGGAACTGGCAAAGTTCATGATACAAGCTCTTAGGGCTTGCTTAAGTCCATATATAGATTTATGAAGTTTGCAGACATTAAACAGATGATTGAGGTCAACAAATCCAGGTGGTTGGGCCATATAGATATCCTCAGAAAGATGGCCCTAAAGAAAGCATTGTTGACATCAAATTGTCTGAGAGATCACCCATATCTGATAGCAATGCTGAGAACTAGTCGAATAGTGGTTGGTTCGACAACTGGGCTGAATGTATCATTGTAGTCTATTCCTGGGCATTAGTAAAATTCTTTAGCTATCAGCAAGATATTGAATCCCAAGGAAATTTGTTAGATCCTCAGGGATTATTATCAAATATAGGAGGACTTAGCAGCTAGTATTATATAAATACCAGCTGCAATTCCTGTTTTACGGAAAACTAGAGGAGATAAACTCGCCACTTGGAAGAATGTTCTCCTCTCAATCATCACTTTTTGTTCCCTTGTTCCCCATGCTAATGATTGCTATTAAAGCCTATAAATACTACTGCATTCCGCTACAAAATGAGAGACATTCCAGCCTCTTTTCAGAGTATCTCTCACTCCTAAAATACTTCAATCAACTTCTCTCTCTCTGCTCCTTGTACTGATCTGTTTTCAGCCAATAAAAGTTATTTTAATTCTCTATTTTGTTCTACCCGATAGTCCAGAAACAATTTTAAACCTCTTGTATGTTATCTAAAAGTATGATTCTATATTAAATATTTCATTCTAGTATTTTATCTACAGGCTGGATACCTATATTTTATTATTACATGCATGATAAGCTGGGTTTTGTTATCAATAGTAGCTACAAAGTTCTTTCTTTGGACCTAGTTAGTGTCTTTAAGCTAAGTTTTCACTTTTCTCTTTTCTCTTTTACTTAAAATATTGTTTTATCTTATGTATATGTTTAAAATAGCAGCTAATCATTATGGATATACATATACATCTTTAGTTTGATCACTAAGGGTTTATATATTACGCTTTAAACACTTAAGCTCACAATAAGTATGATCTAATTTCTGCTCAGCTTGTAAATAGCAATATTTTATCAATCCTATTATTATCAGATTCATATGCATCTCTTCTAAAAATTCTTTTTAAAGAACTTTAAGAATGAAGCCATTCAAAAGTCCTGTTCACTATGTTTATAGTAGTTTTTAGTTAAGTTTCTATAAAATATCAATTTACTCTTTATCTACTGTTATATTTTAATTTTCAGCTCCTATATTTGTATTAATTCTTTTAGTTACCAAGTTATTTATATATTTCCTAATTGTTCTAGCTATCTACCATATATATAGCCTATCCTAGAATATTATGCTCATTTATGCTATATTATGCTTTTTTAATTTTTGAGTACCATATAAATAAACATATATTTTTAGAATTCAAAAATTACTACGAAGAAAAGGAATAATGTATAAGAAATTTAAATGGATTCTACAAAGCATACTATATTTTCTTTCAAATTTCCCAGTAACCAAACAAAGTAAATTCAAGACATATTTCTGATTCAAGAATATATCAGGCTTGTGATATGTAATTGAGTGTGTTGAAGAGTTGTATACGACAATGCCGTTTCATAAGAGTTGTATACTATCGCTTTTACCATCTTGTACATGTTGACAAGAGTTTTCTCATCATTATTATTATTATTATTGAAAGGGCAAAATTCTGTTGGCAACCTTCATGTTGCAACATGCCTAGTTTCACGGTCATGTTACAACATGCGAGCAAATATTTGATCTGAAT
>JXTC01000263.1:201075-241168 GCA_002914845.1 Trema orientale
ATAGTGTTTATTCTCTGGGCGTGGCCCCTTGGACGTAGGTTATCGGGAGATAACTGAACCAAGTAAAAATATCTTGTGTTATTTTTACTATTTCCGCATTACCACCTCACGTAATTAATTGAGAATTAATTATATTCGGTAATACCTGATTAACGGACCTAACAAGTTTAATCTTGAAAATGAGAAGAAGAGTTACAGAAGAGAAAAATAATTCCTGCTGTATTATTACTAAGAATGCTTTCTTCATTTAAACAGCTTACAATTTGACATTTTCATTTGAATGTTTAACCCTGTACCTTCTCACTAGAAAGAGAAAGAGAACTCACATAACTTTTTTTTTTTTTCTTTGCAAGAAATTCTACAATCAACGGTTGATACTGAATCACTAATTCCCTTCTACACTGGCTAATTTAACAAGTTTGAATGAGAATCAGACAGAAGCGAAAAAAAGAAAAAAAAAATATTGCAATGCCTGAATGGTTTCTTGCATCTCAGTAAATATATAATCAATACAAGATAGCAGAACATAAGTCTTGAAAATGAGAAGAAAAAAAAATTCATGTTGTATCATTATCAGGAATGCTCTATTCATTTATTAATAGCTTACAATTTGACAATTCCATTTAAACATTGAACTTCTCAAAATTCTACCACCACTAATTGAGAGTGAATTTCTTCTACACTAGCTATGACAGATAAAAAAACCAGACAGAAGTTAAGGAAACAATACAAAATTTCAAAATACATTGGAGTGGGCCCTAAGTCACGCGACCTTAGCAAATTTCATGCATGAGAGATGGCCTAAGTTGGTGGAGGGTCAGTGTGCAAAAAGTCCTCAATAGTTGATGGGAACTCCAAACCTCCAAAGCCAACATCCCCACCTTGAGAAACAAAAGCAGCTTTACCCAAAAGCAAAAGTGACAACCTAAAAGGCTCAATGCTCTCCTCCCCATTACCACCATTCAAAAAGTACTCAATCCAACCCTCCAACCTCTCCACTTCCTTCCCACATTTTGGCCCCTTCACTTTTGCAATTTTTGAGTAAAACCCACTTTCACAATGGCAAGAATCTTCTTCTTCTTTTTCCTGTTGTCGTTTTTGACAATTTTGAGACAACCCCAGAAGCTGAAACAGTCGTTTAATATCATCAACCGGGTCAAGTTGGGGTTCAGTGATTGGTCTGGGGAGGTCTAGGCCATTAGAGTGAAGTGGGTTTTGATGGGTTGGTGGGAATTGTGGGGAGCATGAGAGAAATGCGTGAGGAAGTTCACTGCTTTCTGAGAGAGTACACGAGTTTTGATTGTCGTTTGGGTGGTCCAAGTGAAGATATATAGGTGAGCTTAGTGATTCTTCTGATGAATCGGGTGTAGAGGATTGTGATTGATGTTCTAACTTGAGTCTCTTCTCAACCTGTGAAATTAACGTCAAGAATATGAAGGAGAAATCATCTCTGTATATGTATATGTATACGTATATATGAAAATTAAGGCAAAAACCAGAAGAATACTTACCTGTTTAAGGGAGGAGAAGAAATTGGAGTGCAAAGGAGGATGTGGTCGCATTTTCGGTTTATTTGGATTCGGGAAATATGAACCAGAATATTGTATCGATTATATGACTCTTGACTCGTATAGTTAAGTAACCCAGAAAAACTTATATCGTCACTCATTCCTCAATTTCTAGTCCAAAAAAATTAAAAATTAAAAAATAGTTCTTTTTCCGGGGAAACTTTCATTAAAAATGGTTGATAGTAATTATGCTGGTTGTATCATTTTGAAACCGAATTTTAACGTGTAATGTGAATTGTGTAACTCAGCAATAGTCTTTTATCACGAATTGTTAACTTTTTAACAAAAAATAGTTATGAACAAAGCGTATAATTAAGCATTATTTATTTATATGAGCTAGAATCTCGTTTTTAGCTATAATTATCAAACTGTATATTTTGTACATGACTCATTTCTAATAGTTTGTGAAAAAAAAATCATTTCTGCAATAATTGCATAAGTCTTGGTAGTCTATTGTGTAATTAAAAATTTAGAATCTCATTATTGACCATAGTTACCAAACTATGTGTTTTCTAATGACTTGTTTCTGTAAAATATTTAATAGTTTATGACAAAAAGGTCATTAATGCAACAATTACATAATTCAGAGACCGTTAATATGTAAGTTGAAAGTTCGAGGATCAAAATGGTATAATGAGTATAATTCATGAGCCTTTACTAATATTAACCCTAACAAATATATATGTTTTTACCAAAATCTTGTGTGTATATATATCATCAAAAGAATATTAAAGTACTAATAGCTATGTTAGATTAAGTGTGAGCAAAAAATTCAGCAATCTGACTGACCTGATCAATTAACAACCCGAATAATTTAACCATTTAATATTTAGCCAGTTTAGATGTTGATTCCAACCCGACCATTTAATGTTTGAACATGTTAGGTGTCGATTCCAACTTGTCCAATATAACCAACTTGGCTAAATAAGATAATACTTAGTATCTAATTTATAATTTTACATGTATAACTATATTCTTAAGATAAAATAAAAAGTTTAAGATAAATTTTAATTAAAATTATAAATGACTTTGTCTTAATTGTTTAATTTAAGCCAAAATAGACAAATTTTGAAACATCAAACTCCACATTTGTTTCCTTTTGACCCTTCTCATTTTATTTTTCTGAAAAAAAAAAAGAAGAATAAACAAATTCGGGTTAACCCGACCAACCCAGCTTAAATTTTTGGTGGGTTGTGAATAAAATTTGAAATCATTTGACGAGTTTCGGGTTGTATAATTCCTTTGGTTGGGTTGGGTGAGTCGTGTAACCAGCCCAACTCGACCAATGTGCCCCTATTAGATACCATTTGAAATTTTGCACCATATAATTTGTTCTTTTTTTTTTTTGTTTTTTTATTTTTTTTTTGCATTGACATCACCAATTCATCTTTCAATTTTATGGAAAAATTAATTTAGAACAATTGTTTAGATGTCACATAACATTATGAAGTATGAAAAATGAGAAAATAACAATATTTCACTATCTGATAAGTTTTTTTTTTTGAGACAAATTATTATAGCCAAGGATTATTGACATCTATTTGAATTTTTTTTTCCTACTCGTGATATTCTCTAATACTGTATTCTAGATAATTGTTTGTAAAATAAAATTTCAATGGCCTTACGAGTGTAAAAAACAAAACACAATTCACTGACGGAGAGAGCCAAAAAAAAAAAAAAGAAAAAGAAAAAAGAAAGTATACTAACACATCCTAGTTTATGTAACTATAGTAAAATTCATGGACCAATAATAATAACGTTACCACCCTAAAACTAAAAGAATTACGCATACGTTGATTTCTACACGTCAACTTTGGCTAATCTTTTACTTTTTTATCCATTAAATATTAATATATTATTGTAAGAGAAAATAATTAATTTTTTATATTAACAACATGGTTAACTGATGAACATTTTATTGATTTTTCTTAAAGTTGTTAAGAAGGTCGGGTGGCCCATTAGTACGAGCACGCACAATACAAAAAAGCTTAAGTATGGCACGTACGATAAAATGCAAGTCATGTTAGGCACAATTCAATCATGATGGGCTAAGCATGGTACGACACAACTTATTGGTATGGCTCGCTAGCACAAAGGCACGATATGCTGGCATATTATACATATGTGTATTTTTATAGATAAGTTTTTTAATAGACAAGTACCAACCTAATTGAGAGGTACTTAATCTATAATCAATTATGATATACAAATATTTTTCAAGTTTTTTTTAGTTCTTCTTTGATATTAAAAAGTATTATATTTAATTTAGTACTTTATTATTATTGTTATTATTATTTTTTCGTATACATTTGACTGATTTGGAAAAATAAAAAATAAAAACGACAATTAATATTAATATAATTTACTAATTAAATGGGTAAATTCGGCTCCAATGAATTAGCACATCTAGGCATGTCGACTGATACGACACATTAAAGTATGGGTTAATGGGCAGTGTGGGCTAATAATTTTGAACTTTCAGCACGGTACAATTAAAATGTAAGTTGTGTCTGGCATGATACAAAAGTACATTTGTGTCTAACTTAAATAAGTTGTACTGATATGAAACAATATGTTTGACAGCTCTAATTATTCTTTATATCTAAAAAACAAAATTCCTATGCCCAAAAAGATCAAATCTCCAAACAAGTTAAACGTTAGCCATTAGGTATTAATGTTGCAAAATTTCTCCCCTTTCAAATGGTTTATAAAGAAATTTTGTAAGGAAAAGACATTAAGATTGAGGGATGTCATTGAATTGAAATATTAGATACTTGAACGAAAAAATAAGAAAGGAAAACTAATATGCCAAATAAGTGAAACTTGAGGGATGATTAATACCATTTACCGAAAAAATAATTTAAATTATATTTTTTGTACTAAAGCATGCTATATTTAACCCAAAGGGTGGCTCTATTGTCATTCCTCTTCTTTCTTTCCCCACCCCTCTTCTAAAGAAACTCCTCATGAAATTTAAATTTTAATATTTTCTTTTCTCACCCTTCTTAAATATTAATTGATTCCAAAACTAGTCATCAAGAAAAATAAAATTAAAAAATTTATTTTCCCACCCATTTATTACTTTTCAACTTATACTTATTTTTTAAAACTCTATATCTTATTTTTGTTTACTTCTCTTTTGTTTTGATCTTTTTCTTCAAGATTGGTTGTCTCCATAAAATATACCTCTTAAGGTGTACTACTTATGGGAGTTGAGATCTTGATTTAGGAAGTAAATCTACCTTGTTATATAGTCTTTCTAGAGTTCTACACACATTATTGGCTTTAAGAGAAAACTGACTACCAAACAAAATGAAAAAAAAAAATGATCGAAAACTTCTTATACAGATATAGAAGAATGTGTATACATATGTCTATATATGATAAACAATAAAAGAATAAAATGTTAATACTCAATTCTTTTTCCAAGTTAATTGCAATGTATCATTTATATTTGATGTCTATCTTTTTTTCTTCTGGCTTTATCAACATCAAGATGTTGATCCCATTAATTTGCATAAACAGTGGTTTTTTTATGGAGGTAGATTTGAGATGTGTAAACAGAAAGAGTTATATTATTTAATTAGTATATATACATTTATATAATTTCATATAAGGTTTTTTTTTGTATGAAAAAGTTATATAAAAAAGGAGTGAGAAGAGAAAAAAGAGGGGTGGCAAATTGGCCATCCCTATCAAATTGGCCAAGAAAAAAAAAGACACAAAAGGACAAAGGTACCCTTGAAAAATGTTCTATTCTATTTTGGAGTTTTAGTTTTAATTTAAAATTTTTTTAACCTTCAAAATGATGTCGTTTTGATGATGTAAAGGAATTTTGTACTGTTCATTAAGGCTGTTATTCATTATTTTTCATAGTTTTTTCTTACAAGTAGATGAGCCGTAGAGTTACTTTGACAAAAGGTTAAGGTTAAGAGTAATGTTACACGCCTTGAGAAAATCAAATAGTCTTTGATGACCAAAAAATAAAAAAGAGTATTAATTTCAGAAATTGCACAAAAGAAAAAAACCATTTTCTCAAAATAAAGAATAACATTTTCGTTGCACTCAAAAAATGTTTTTTGTTAAAAAGAACTTATACTATTATGCTATTAACCTATACATTTTTTTTTCTCGTTAATTTTGTTTTGAACACTTACTTTTTAGCTACTATTAACCTATAGGTGTGACAAGATTATACAGTTTATACTCATATTGACGCTTACTGTCACAGCTTATACGACTGATGTACTCCATAGTACATCATTTAAACCTTTTCTTAGTCATTTAGCGCCCAAAAAAAAAAAAAAAAAAACCGTTATATATAGCATTTTTTAATATATATATATAGGAAAATTCTAGTGTAAGAGGGACAAAAATCGTCCTACACATAAAAGGAGTTTCTTTTTTTTTTTTTTTTCCTAATTAGATGATTTATAGAAGATCTAATTTTGATTAAAAAAATTTATAAAGTGCTCATTAATACACAAGAATATATCCATATACCCCATTTTTTCAAGGATCTATTTATAAAAAGAAAAAGAAAAAAAGAAGCACGATCTACCAAAAATACGCTCACTTTACGATCTGCAACTGGATAAAAAAAGGGCATGATCTTCTCCCAAAAGAGAAAAAAAGCGCTCCATCCTTGAATCATTCAGTATACTTCTCTCATAATGAGAATCTACTATATAGTATGGAGTTTTTAAAGTTCTTTCTAAAGACTAAAATATTTCATATGAAAAAAAAAACCGGAAAAAAACCCAGAAACAAGAAAAAACAAATCTTAAAATTTGAAAAGTAAACAGAAAACCAAAAAAAAAAAAAAAAAATCATATCTGCAATTGTTTCCTACTTGCAGGTTCTAGCTCTTTTGGACATTCGGATTTCTTAATACTCCGCATTAAAAAGGTAAAAAAATCATCTAAAAAAGAAAGAAGTTTAAAAACTCTATACTATATAGGAGATTTTCAATATGAGAGAAGCATACCGAATGATTCAAAGATGGCGCTTTGTTTTTTTTTTTTTTTTTTTTGGGGAAGATTGTGCCCTTTTTATTTAGGTGACTGAGATCGTAAAGTGAGCGTGTTTTTTGACAGATCGTGCTTCTTTGTTTTTGTTTTGTATTTTTTTAAAAAAAAAAATAGATCCAGAGTATATGGATATATTTCTGTACTAATGGATATATTTCTGCGTTAATGAGCATCTTATACATTTTTTTTTATCAACATTAGATATCTTATAAACCATCCGATTAGGAAAAAAAACTCATCTTATATGTAGGAGGGTTTTGGCCATTCTACGCTAGAATTTTCCATTATATATATATATACATATAGTTTTGGGCAATACTGATACACACTTTCCGGTTTACATACAGCATTTTTTAACACGATTATATGACATACATATAGTCGATTGAAATCATAAGAGTCAAAGTTTGTTGTATTTGAATAATTACATAATGTCGCACATTATACATTAATGGGACTTATAATTATAAGCATAGAACATTATCTCCAGAGAATAGATAAATGTAAACCTGAGTGTGTTATTGAGTTGTATAACAAGAAAGTATAAGCTTAGTAAAGTTCTGTTCCATCTCATCCTTAAAAAACATTTATTTCAGCCTTGACTATTAGGAATTCTAAGAAATTTATCTATTTTCATTTTTTTTTTTTGAAATCTTTTATTAAAGGGTTACATAAATTTATCACTTGTATGAAAAATTATGGTCCTCCAGTTTGCTATATATATAAAAGCTGTTAACAAGTTTTACTTGAGCAACCAAATAGTACTGAATATACCAATAAACAGAGAACAAAGTCAGAAAAGACAAAGCAATATTTTGATATGAAAAAGAGAAAAAAAAGGGAGAAATTTTCATTCACTCAAATTAATAATAGTACATGTAATTCACATTTTTCCTGAACAGGGTTTCAATCCAATGACTCAACCAATTCCACACTCATATCCTTCACACTCAACAGTCAACGGAGATTGACAGAGTCAACTCTCACTTTCCGGGGACGAAGTTTGTGGCATAGGCCCAAGCGTTGTTGTTGACTGGGTCAGCAAGGTGGTCAGCCAAGTTCTCCAATGGGCCCTTTCCGGTCACAATGGCCTGCACAAAGAATCCAAACATAGAGAACATGGCAAGCCTGCCGTTCTTGAGCTCCTTCACCTTGAGCTCAGCAAAGGCCTCTGGGTCATCAGCAAGGCCCAATGGGTCAAAGCTTCCACCCGGGTAGATTGGGTCAGTCACCTCACCAAGTGGCCCACCAGCAATGCGGTAGCCCTCAACAGCGCCCATCAAGATAACCTGGGTAGCCCAGATGGCCAAGATGCTCTGGGCGTGGACCAAGCTTGGGTTGCCCAAGTAGTCAAGCCCACCCTCGCTAAAGATTTGGGATCCGGCCTTGAACCACACGGCCTCTCCGAACTTGACACCATTGCGGGCCAAGAGCTCGGGGAAGACGCAGCCCAAAGCTCCGAGCATGGCCCATCTGCTGTGGATCACCTCAAGCTCACGGTTCTTGGCAAAGGTTTCTGGGTCGGCCGAAAGCCCAGCAGTGTCCCAACCATAGTCACCAGGGAACTCTCCAGTCAGGTAGCTCGGGGGCTCACCAGAGAATGGGCCCAAGTACTTAACTCGGTCTGGGCCGTACCATGGGCTTCCGGAGGAAACTTGCTTGGTGGCGGTTTTCCTCATGGAGACCCGTCCGCCGCCGAGAGCCTTGGCGGCCGGGGCGAGCTCGACGGCCTTTCCGGCGAATGAAGGGGAAGAGAGAGCCATTGTTGAAGCAGCCATTGGAAAAAATTGGGTAAAGATTAGTGAGAAAGTGCTAAAACTCTACAAGAGAAGAGAAAATGTTTGATGGATGCTTGAGGTGGTTGGGCTTCATGGCATGGCCCATATAAATATGGATTGAGGAAAGGGGTCCTTATCTTAGGTGATCAGTATCTGTAATCTCATTGGTTGTGACACTTTACGAGTCTGATTTTCCAAGCCCACGTGGCTCTCTCTAAACCACTTACCTCTCAACTTGGACTATTTTGTCTGCCAATATATCAAAAATCTCCAGCAATGCTATGTATCTTGATAGCTTGACCAATGTGATTCTTACACTTGTTAATCTGGATATATGACCTTTATCGTTTTGGAGAAATCAAATAAAACAAACTCATTTATGATTTGTCCACACTCAACACGAAGCATTTGAGCAGGACCACATATATGTGTGGAGGAAATATTTCTACGCAACACCGATCCCTCAGAACTCATAAAACACTTGCATATTATTATTACTTTAAAAAGAAAAAAAAAAATTCTACCTAACAAAATTCATGTTGTTATTTGTATTCATTGTCCATTTTTCCGTTTGAAGTTACGGTTATTCAATGTCATGAATGCTGTATCGGTTGGTCAATGAAATATAGATTATGACCTAAAGAAAATTGACAACCCTTGATTACATTTTGAACTAATGTTCTCCTAGACTTGAGACTAATTAATTAATTAAACACCATCAATTGATCCTGATACAAGTATACCAATTTAGATTACATAGTGATATAACCTACGTAGAACTCACTCCACGGTCATATAATTTGCACGTTTTTTACAGGTGAACAGAGATGTAAAATTTACTGCACATTTTCATTAGTGTGTATAATTTAATATAGCATCGTATGCCCACAAATTAACTCAACTATAGTGAGCATTTATATTATTGCGATTGAGAACGTACTTATAATTTGCTAAAGAATGTCGTACCAAATAAACAGGAGGCAACTCGAAGTGTATATTTTAAGAACTACCAGACACAAATTCTTAAGCAAATTGACTATTTCTTTTTTTCTTTTTCTTTTTTTTTTCCTCCTGGTTATGGAATGAGCTACGTCTCACTTTTCAAAAGGTACTTACTACCATAAGTTTTTATTTGTTTTTCTGCAGATATTTTGAACAAAAAATAACAACAATCTTCACTAGTCTCTTGGTTATAAAATATTACTTGAAAAAAATCATGCATGTAGAATATATATATTACTTCCCTTGAAGCACATATTCATGCAACGTAACTGCTATTCCAACTTCATATTTATTCGGTTTAAATTTTTTTTCCCTTAATTATTGCAGCCATCAGATCATTTTTTTTTTTTTTTTAAAGAAAGAGAGAAATATTGTACTTGGATTAATAATTTAAATCTCTATATTGCATTGTATGAATAGTTGCGGATGATAATTACGAGCACCATGGCCCAGGGGGGAAAATAAAAATCTTGTTAGAATAGTATACAAAAGAAGATCATGCATGTGATCAGTGTAATCCTATAGCTACACGTGGAGAGCTTAGATTGGTTACAGCCCAATAAATGAATCTAAGGAGTTGGTGGATGAGAGAGAGCCACATGGGTATCCAAAACAAAAGCAAAAATCTAGAGAGCCCAATGAAATTCAAGATATAGATACCATAGGATAAGAAACACCACTATCAAACACCCCTATTAATATGTGACATAAATCAAAGTTTTTCTACCAACACCCTCATCTCCAAACACCAAACAACATTTGATCAATCTCACATTCTCAACTCCAAACCATGTCTGCCTCCACCATGGCTCTCTCCTCCCCGGCTTTTGCCGGAAAGGCCGTCGAACTAGCGCCGGCCGCCAACAAAATCATCGGTAGCGGACGTGTCACCATGAGGAAAACTGCTACCAAGCAAGTTTCCTCTGGAAGCCCATGGTACGGCCCAGACCGAGTTAAGTACTTGGGCCCATTCTCTGGTGAGCCCCCAAGCTACCTAACGGGAGAGTTCCCTGGTGACTATGGTTGGGACACTGCTGGGCTTTCGGCCGACCCAGAAACCTTTGCCAAGAACCGTGAGCTCGAGGTGATCCACAGCAGATGGGCCATGCTCGGCGCTTTGGGCTGCGTCTTCCCCGAGCTCTTGGCCCGCAATGGTGTCAAGTTCGGAGAGGCCGTGTGGTTCAAGGCCGGATCCCAAATCTTTAGCGAGGGTGGGCTTGACTACTTGGGCAACCCAAGCTTGGTCCACGCCCAGAGCATCTTGGCCATCTGGGCTACCCAGGTTATCTTGATGGGCGCTGTTGAGGGTTACCGCATTGCTGGTGGGCCACTTGGTGAGGTGACTGACCCAATCTACCCGGGTGGAAGCTTTGACCCATTGGGCCTTGCTGACGACCCAGAGGCCTTTGCTGAGCTCAAGGTCAAGGAGCTCAAGAACGGCAGGCTTGCCATGTTCTCTATGTTTGGATTCTTTGTGCAGGCCATTGTGACCGGAAAGGGCCCATTGGAGAACTTGGCTGACCACCTTGCTGACCCAGTCAACAACAACGCTTGGGCCTACGCCACAAACTTCGTCCCCGGAAAGTGAAGTGTTTTAGGAAGAGTTGATTGTCCATAAATGTATGGGTTTATTTTCAGTTTGGTCATGTAAATGCGTTTGGAATTTTAATGAATAGCATAATGGGAATTTTGCGTGCTAATATTGCGTCTGATCTGGCTCATTTTATACCCTTTTTTTAAATTTAAACTACCACCAGTATAAGGCTTTCAATTTAAAGAAGGGAATTTACTAACAAATGTTTAAGATCTTAATTGCAACATGCAACGAAATGGTGATTCAGATCCAACACTCCCCTAAAAAAGTGTGGTAAATATATTCTTATTTTGGGTTAAGAATAAACTTATACACTTCCCCGTCTCACGATTGTGATATGTTCACTTCAGATCTCACGTTTTAATAATATTACAAAATATAGTGAAGTTCACACATCGAATAGAATGTTGTTAGTATTTCTCTTCATTCTATAGAAACACTAGCATTTCTCTTCACTCTATAGAAACATGTCACAGAAAACAAAAAGATAAAACTCATGTTTAAGGCAAAAAAAAACTAAAAAAGATAGAACTCATATAAATGGACAATTATTCATCCTTCTGAAATACGCGTATCTCATTTGAACTTTGACGAGAAATTAAACAAGTTATATGGTCAGAGAAGTGTTATGATACAATTATCTTATTTGTCTGGAGTACATACAATTTAGAAGATGCTTTACATTATGACTTCTGTATAACTGAAAACATATGTATGTTAACTAAAGAAAATTCGAAGCAACAGAAAGCCTTAATATACATCTGTGGTAGTGTTTATACAAGCGAAACGAATAGTCTATAAAGAATGAAAAATTGGTGAAGGACATCCATCAAAGCCAGCTTCATGTCTTTCAACCCTTAATCAAATGCAAGTCTCAAAAACTTTCACCTGAAGCTGCTGCCATGCTTGGTAGCCAAATTGATGAATTATAAAGCACCGGTAATCTGCTCAACTTCCTCATCACAGAGACATCAAAAAATTGTGTTCCACAGAGAGGCGTGCTGAAAATGCCCGTTTTTGCAGGAAGCAATGAGATGCCTTTAGATAAGCTTAAGGGCGACCTGCTGCCTTTGCTCTAGCCACAGCCTTGGAATATAGTTCCTCGTACAGTGACGCTGAAGAATCCCAGCTGAAATCCAAGGTCATGACATTCTGAACAAGTTGTTGCCAACTCTCGGGGTTATTCCTGTAGTAATTAAATGCACGCTCTAAAGCATTGTTCACTCCCTGTCATTACAATTATGAAGTGAAAATTCAGTAACTTGTTTTGGAGTGGACTGAAAGAGAGGCAGGATCAAGCCGAAAGATCTCTAAGAATTCAAAACCTCAAGAAATGTGCAGTGTAATATATGAAAGTTAGTAGGCCCAGGATATCTAGAGGACATTATTCTATCAATTTACCTGCTCATCGGGAGTCAAAAATGTAAATCCATTTCGAAACCGAAGGGGTATGGTATCATCGTCAACATCAAAGACACTACAGAATAGGTTAATAAAATTTCAGAAATTTTCCTTAATTCATATTGCAATAACCATGAATATGCAGGTCAAGGCATTGAGTAAAAACCTATCATGTAGACCACCAGTTTTTCTTGCAATGGGTATAGAACCATATCTCATTGCTATCATCTGCACAAAAGTCATAGGAAGTTTTATTCAGCACAAAACATATAATTATACACATGTATGCTTATATGGATGCAACATATCAGTACATCTGAGCCATTGATGGAATATGGCAGCTGAAGTGACCATAGCAACGGATTCTGACACTAGTTCAAAATAAATTCATAATTTCCATGTGTCAACTAATTTAATCTAGATTAAGTGTATGTTTCACCACCTCCACGTTTCCCCTGTCAAGTAATCATGAAGTCATGTCCCTAACCCTGCTGGAAACTTTGCTCAGGAAGCAGAGAATATTTACCTGTGTAAGGCCACAAGGCTCGAAGATAGATGGGATAATGAACATGTCAGATGCGCTATAGATGGAGTGTGAAAGGGACTCATCATACTTCAGTATCAACCGAATGTCATCATGATTCTGAAATTGACTTGCAATGCCCTCAAATTCCCTCTGGAAGAAAATAAAGGAAAAATAACTTGTCAAAATATATATATACACACACATATATATACATGGGCACTAACCTAGTAGGTATTGTTTTCCCCTTATCTATAGGTTGTTTTACCCAATTAAAATTCACTTCACACGTCTTTTCATGATAAAAAAGTAGAGAGAGAGAGAAAATTTTAAATAGTGTGCATTTATTATTATTTTTTTCTGATGACTCAAATTATTATAGCCGTTAGACGAGATGATCCAATGGCTTCAAAACACACACACACACAAAAAAAAAAAAACTATAGATAGGTAAACATACATTATATATATATATATATATATTAATATATAGAATCAGTCAAAATAACTAATCAAAAACATTTTATTATTCCGATTCTTATGAGTTCCTTGAAAGCTGCCAACTATTTGGAAGTTTTTAGTGGTTGGTCTAAAGAAAAAGTTTCCTTATTTTTTCTGATTCATTGAGTGATGCAACAAAGATGGTTTTAAATTTTTAATATTGTACATGAATTTGCTGCAGTTCTTAGATTTATACAGTGCTGACTCCTGATTTTGATTCAAAATAACAGCTAACTAAAATTAAGTGCTGTTGACAAAAATCTATTAACCTAATAACTACTAACTCACTCAAGGATATTCCCAGATTAGTCGTTGTCTAAAAGTACAAAAGAGTAAGACATGCCCACATTACCTGAATATGTGGCACTGGGCTTGAACCCAAAAGTACAAACTGTCCTCCCAGCTCTAATGTTCTGTATATTGCATGTCTGATAAGATGGACACCTTTCTGAGGAACCAACCTTGTGATGCTACCTACCTAATTAATCAAAAATAACATGCGGAGTTATAGTTACAACTACCCTTAATTGAAATAATAGTAGCAAAATTAATAATAATGACAACGACGTTCAGAAGACGACCTCAGTATAAAAGCAGAAATTATATAGTACTAACAATAGCGTCACTAATGCAATTACTTGAAATTGAGAACCTTGTACAACAGAACATAAAATGAAATTGCACATCTACAAGGGATAGTTAAGGTAACTTAAGTAAGGTTAGGAAAACAAGCAACCAACAGAAACCTTGCTTTAGAATCAATTGCTATTGATACTAAAGCAAGTGTTATTTACATCAACTTGAGAAAGTCACAAAATATAAAATAGAGATTTTATGTGAAAGCAATATGTGAATTAAAAAAGGGAGAAAAGGGTAGTAGAATATGAAAAGTAGAAGAACGAAGGAAGATGTTTCAAGTTTTAAATCGTCAACAGAACTTCCTGCAGTCATAGCTGTTAATTTCAAATGTTATTTCATTCTCTCAATCCTGTATCAGAATAAACAGAAAGCAGGGAAAACTATTATTATCAATGAGGATTCAACGAAGACAGAAATATGCATATATCCTCAATTCCCCAGTTTCATTTTTCACAACAAATTCATAAACGAATAGAGGTAATGATGGAGCTGCTAATTAATGATATATCATAGAACTTTAAAATATGGTTGCTAAAAGTATTGTTTCAACAAGTGATACAATGTAGCATTGATGTCCCCCTGCATATTTATATTCTTACTGATAGAAAATCAGGAACAACACGAATTTTTAGGAAATGGCAATAATGCAATTTGATAAGGTCTTGATGCTTCTAAAAATATGATTACCAAAGGTTTTCTGACACCTGCAGAAGAAAGACGTAACATCCTTCTTAAAGCTTCTTTGTTTTCTGCTTTTCCTTGAAGATCATTAGCACTGTACTGTACTTTAAGAAAATCATCAGTAGCAGGATTCCATGCATCAGTATCAATTCCATTCAGAATGCCAGCGAACTTTTTAGAATGGAAATTAAGTGTTGAATGGAGACCTCGACCTCCCTGTAAACCATATGGTCAACTATTAAAAAGGACATTCGTTTTTTATTTCTTGTAAAAGTAATCATACTTTGATAAATATGGGATAGATGCAGAGATTGATGCTTATTTACTCATCTTGTTTCTATTGTACATCAAATCAAACTACAGGACCATATCGTTTAATTTGAGTCCAACTACTGATTACTATAAAATCTAAATAAATTTCCACAACAAGTTATTTTCCTTCTCTCTTTACCCCCTTTTTAAGCAAAATAAAATATACAAAAATTCCCTTGGTGACATGGTCTCATTTCACATCGCAAACCTCTAGATTCAAAAGCTCCAGTGCCCTACAACCTCCCCCCCAGACGAGAGTGTTATTTGCAACCAAATACAATAGCATATAACTAAAAGAACTTGCAGGCTTGGAGGAAATGGGCCAATTTAATCACAAGTCAAGTTTCACATTAGCTGTCAATTTCCATGCCAAATGCAAGAAAGTACCTTGCTGATAGTTAATGGGCAGTTTATCAATATTCAAGCACAAAATCAAAGAGATGGATAAACAAGTCTGAGAGTAGGTTCAAGTTTCTGAATCATGTTCATTGGGCTGGGATGGTGTAAAGGCATGTGAAATTGGGAGATTTAATGTCGCAAGTGCCTTTAGAATGCATTAAAACATCTCTAGCCAATCTTATATATATTCTTTTCTTGGATTGCAGAGGCTCACTACATTGTTTTCTTTAGACGAGGTGGGCACCACAGATGTCCCCATGTAATATTCTTCATTTACTGTAAGATCGCTAGGCAATCTTGTTAATTCAAACAAAAGATTCGTAAGCCACAAGTTGCTCTAGTAACACTTACTCTCTTTCATGGGTTTTTGGGGATGAGAAATTTATTCACTACAACACATCATTAAATTCAAGATAAATGCAGCAGAAGTCAATATTAACCATCAACTATAGCAAAAAATCTTACCTCAGCAGTCCGCACCTCCTGTGCATAGGTAGGTGATACTGTTGTGACAATGTTAGAGAACACAACTGCACCCTGAAAACATTAAAGGAGCATATAAAAAAATAAAACAAATAAACTCAGTAAAAACTTGCCTCTAGATGAGTAGTAGTGATAACATATAAATCCATAATTGCTGTACCTTTATAGGATTGACCCTATCATGTGCTGAGTTGTCCTGCATTCTATCTGGCCTATTAAGCTGATCGACATCAAGACCACAAGATGCCAATTCTGAAGCAGGTGCAATCCCTTGGTACTCAAAGTTGTGGCAGGTAAAACATATTCTAGCTGAATTGAGTCCCTTTGGGGCATATAAATCCCAATATAAAGGAGCCTAAGAAAGCAATAAACAAATTAATTGCTAACATTATGAGCGAGAGAGAGAGAGAGAGAGAAGAAATAATGTCAAGTTCATATAGATGCAAAAGGACAAAAGTAGCAGATGTAAACAATCCATACAACAAAAGCTGTCTGCCAATCATGGCAATGAATTATGTCTGGTTTTTTGCCAGCTTGAAGAAGCAACTCAAGCGCCGCACGGCTGAAAAAGGAAAAACGTTTGAAATCATCATGCTCTCCATACAATTGTCCTCTCCAGAAGAATTTATCAGGATGAAGAGGCTCAATAAAATAAACAGGAAGACCTGCAGAAAGAAAGCAACAGTGAGAATGGAACACCGAAAAAATCTATACAGACTGGAATTTTGAATTTCTTAACCTTCAACAGTGCCAACCCAAACTTTGTTTTTGTATAGTCGACCATCAAAGTACGACTCTACCACTGTATCAAGGACCTGTAAAAGTTGATGGTTACTAAATAAGATTTAAGAAACCAGTTCTTAAATGTTATGTGTGTAAATTATCAAATAATAACCATACTCTTAAGTCACGAATCTGGTCATATTGCATGCAATCATATTTGGGGAGAACAATCTCGACAAGGTGTCCTCTCTTCTGCAGTGACTTACTAAGACCAGTCACAACATCGCCCAAACCACCAACCTGTGAAATAAATGACATTTTCTTACTAAGAGCTAAAATCAAGAAAATTGATGTCAAAACATGTTTAAACAAACCATTTCTGTGGGTTGAATAAAAAGTTGTTGATGAAGTAAATAGATCTTTTTGTTTTCGGTAATAAAAAGAGAGCATCTCATGTAAGATCTACAAGTAACAGTTAAGACGACAAAGCAAAACATTTAAATGTTTTTACATGTCAATATTAATTGTGCATTTTAAACCCTCACAATTGAACAACCAGATAACTTTAAATGAGGAACCAGATACCACCCAATCACTGTGCATGAATGAAAGTATGAAACACGAACAACCAATGAAAATAGTAGATATGGAAGACCAGACGAACCAAAATGTCCGCAATCTACAAGCAAAATTAAGACAACAGAAGTCCCAAAATTCTTACACCTAAGGATGAAGCCTATATTTTTGCATGGAGAACGTGCTCTCCTTCATTAAGTTAATTTCATATATCTGGTAATTTAGAAGAATGCACGTGCATGCTTGTGCATAATACACAGGTACCAAAAGGTAAGACTAATCGAGGATATAAAATAAGATCAGAATGTTCATGGCTTCAGTTAACAACTGCAACAACAAGATTGGCGAGGCATAAAAATATATACCTAAATGAAAGGACCATATTGACACCTCCAATGGCTCTTTTCAACAATCAAGCAAAAGGGGGAAGGAAGAAAGGGAGAAAAATAACTACAAACGAGTAAAGCTAAGCTGAACTCACCTTAGCTACTGGCGCCATCTCGGCAGCAATATGAATGACATATAATCCTGGACTAAAGAAAAATAAAGGCATGATTAAACAACTGCAGTTGGAATATTCTATGTAGCTAACTACTGAAAATATGATACCTAGTCGGTGACGAGGTTAGTCTGAGAAATGTAGGCAGAGCCTCTCGTTCATTCTTTTCCTTGCAAGCCATGTATGCATTGCAAATTCGTCCATCTCTCTTCCACACCATTTCCCTCAAGAGCTTTGCATCATTTGTTGATATTTTCTTCTCAAGCAACCAACCATCAACCATAAGCAATAAACGGCTCCAAAATTCCCAAGGCATATCATCAACAGGTTCATCAAGTGCCCTTTTCTTGCTTTCTTCTTTAAGACTATTAAGTGTATCCTGAAATTCCTGAACAGATTCTTGATATAATTGAACATACGAATGTATGTCTTCATCAGACCTTTGAAGCCGGTCCTCCATCAATTTTATCTTTTGTTGCATCAAATCATTATACTGCTGCATTTTTTCTGATGATAGCTTATAAACATTGACCTCTTCAAGGGATTCTTCTAACTTATCGACCTTCTTTCGAAGCTCCTGATTTTGCTGTAATACTGTGATTGCCTGGTCTGCTTGTTTGGTTGCCTTATCCAGCAGTACTTGCAAGTTTTCTACTTTCTCCACTAAGTTCTTGTATTCAACTTTTAAAGTAGAAAGCTTTGATACATCTTCCTGAGAAACAGACAGTTTAGACTCCAAGTCTTTCAGAGCAGACTCCAAAGATGCACGTTCATCTTCCAGCATTATAACACGTTCATCAGTACGTTTGACATGACAAAGCTCTTGCTTAAGTTTTTCTATATCATTCTTCAGAGAGAGATTTTCTGACCTCAATGAATCAAGCTCCATGGTAAGATTGGTCATGCCACTTTCATGTGGTAGAGAAACTTGCTCATTTAGTCTGTTGTTCTGACTCTCACCACTGTCCTTAGGAGTGAGTTCATTCCGAAGCTGCTGTAACTGGTCTCCCAAGAGTTCCACGTGAATCTTTTCTTGGGTAGCTACTTTAATTCGTGCATCAGTTTCCGCCAATCTCATTTCCAAGGTATTGATCTCTCCTTGCAATGACTCCTTCTCAGCAAGAATTTTTTCAAGATCTTCAAGTGCACGAACCCGAGCTTGGTTGAGAAGAAGGACGTCTATCACAAAGAATAAATACAAACAGAAATATTTCTTGGTTATGATTATGGAAAACCACTTAGCTAAACAAGATTCTTTTTTGGGGGGGGAAAAGAAGAAGAAGAAGAAGAAGAAGAAGAAGAGCTTATATAATAGCAGAAATATATCCTACTTTTCTCTGCATTTTTTATCACTGCTATCAAATCTTCAAGTTGAACACCAGAAAGCTTCTCTGCAACATCCAAATTGTGGGCCTATAAGACAAATGGTTACTGCATTAAAGTTTCAGCAATTGCCTCCAAATAATTAGTCAAGTGAGAAGAGACAAAATGATTTAAGGAAAAAGTAATTTCAGTCAAAGTAGAAGAAATTGTTGGAAGTCATAATCTACGTGCCTGCTCCTTATTCATATGTTTATTTTAATAAGAAACAGAGACTCTATTGCATCACTAGAAATTACGACACAGTCAAAAGGGACAAATAGTCTGGAAATGAGACAAACTTACAAAACATCCTCCAGTCCTTCATATATCAGAAAACACTACGTCTTTTAACCAAACAGCAACCCGGTACTTTAAATTTATCAAACGTTATGTGAATGCTACTTATAAGACATTATCCTTTTCCACTTTCCAATCTATATGAATGTCAATGGTGAAAGTAGTACATCAGTGCAAAGTTGGTCACTTGATTTGCTGAGTCAGGAAATGCCTTAGTTGTGTGTTAAAGAAGCCAGTTTGAAGAGGAAAGGATAGCAATTACATTCAAATGATTTTTCGTGAGCAGAACTAAGATATACATATATATGAGATATAATGATGTCACAGAAAATAATATCACTCTTCCAACAACTTGTCCACTCTTCTGCTGACAAGACAATTTACCAACTTCCCAGGAAATCCAAAGATCAACTACAAAGGTCTAAGACAATCACTCTCTGTTGGATCTACTCTAAATCTAGGCACATTTTCAATAAAATAAATAATATAAAATGAAATGGGTGTAAAAACCTGAAATTTTGATATTTTTAAGAGTATGTTGGAGATTATGGGCTATCAAAGAAGTTACTATACATCATTCTTAAAAATTTCTGAAAATAATTCAACCAAAAATTGCTCATGATATCGAAAAATGCATATCACTTTAAGAAACAAAGACTATATTGATTAAGAAAATAACTACAAATCAAACAACAAGCAGTCCACCGGAAAAGAAGGAAAAAAAAAAAAAGAAAAGGCAAGACTCAGAAAATAACACCTAGATAACGTGATTCTGAATCCAGAATTGCAATCACATTGTATAAATTCGGGTTAATGAGAATACCGGAAGTTTTGTTTCATCAGATACAATTACACGGCTCAAATCTTTTGCATCATCATGCTTCATGGGTAGGATATTGGGTACATCATCATTAGACCTGCTTTCCTGATTCAAAATTTTATAAATAAAGCAGCTAATTTCCTTTCAGAAGATAAGAGATCATAAAATGTAAAAATAAAAAGTAAAAGCAAGGAAAGACTGAAAAGGTAAATAAATTACAGCTTCTATAGAAAAAAAAAAAAAAAAAAGAAAGAAAAAGAAACTACTGAAAGTGATTTTGAATCCAGATTTGTAATCACATTGTACAAATTCTGATTAAAGGAGAATACCGGAAATTTTGCTTCATTAGACACACTTACACCGTGCAAATCTTTTGCATCATCATGCTTCATGGCTATGCTATTTGGTACATCATAATTAGCGACGCTTTCCTGATTCAAAATTTGATAACTAAAGCAGTTAATTCTTTCATAAGAGACCATAAAATGTAAAAATAAAAATAAAAGCAACGAAAGACTGAAAAGATAAATAAATGACAGCTTCTAAAATATATATATATATATAGGTTGCCAATCCAGTAGGTATTTTTTTTTTTACCTATATGTAGGTATTTTTTTTTAACCGTTGGATCATCATCTAATGGTGATCCAACGGTAGATGATGATCCAACGGCTATAATCAAGTAAATAAAAAAGACGTGCATCATTAATGCTATTTCTCTCTCCTACTTTTTATAATAAAAAAATGTGCAAAAAAAATTTTCATTGGCCCAATTGATACCTATGCATAGGTAAAAAAAAAAAAAACCTATTGGATTGGTGCCCATATATATATATATATATATATATATATATATAAGCCTAATAAAAGTTCTTCTGAGTCCAGATGTGTAATTGAATTGTATAAATTTGGTTAAAGGAGAATACCGGAGATTTTGCTACGATTAAACCACTCAAATCTTTTGCATCATCATGCTCCGTGGTGATGCTATTGGGTACTTCGTCCTTAGACATGCTTTCCTGATTCAAAATGGGGACACTAGCTGTTGAAGCACTATCAGAATTAGGGTCAAAATCTCCATTTGTCAATGGCTCATGAGAGGCTTTTTTCAACTGCTGTCTCTTATGCGGTGAACTGCATAAATTTCAATACACTTCTCAGATAGATAAAAGATCAGGTGCAGAACCTTCTAGCCACATATTACACAAATTACAGTAGAAGTTGTGAACATGTAAACCAATATGCAATAGTATAGTCATCAGACACAGACACTTACAAATAAAATAAAATAAAAGAAAATTAAGGATAGAGTTTAGACACTCTAAAAGTGATCATACTAAAATTTGAGCCAAGCACTTTTCTTTCCTCGAGAACAGAGACAAACTTAAAAATGAGTACATGGTAAGAATCCATGAAGCTAACAAAAATTCCACTTCAATTTCAGGAGTAGACCAAAAATTAATCGGGACACATTATGCCTCCCTGATAACATCAATCCAGATATTAGGCACATAGTAGATGCAAAGGTCCGAGACATTGGCAAATAGGGCCTTGGCTCAAGCTGCAACAGAGATACCTTGGTTGCAATCCTAGTTCAAAGAAATTGGCATTAGTCTAGTTACTTCAAGGTTCCTTGTTTTATGGTGTGATAATACGGGAGCAAGTGCTCTAGCTTCAAATCCAGTGTTTCATGTTAGAACCAAACACATTGAAGTTGATTTTCATTTTATTAGAGGGAAAGTTGCCGCAAATCAGTTGGAAATCAGATATATTCCTACAGAAGAGCAAGTACCAGATGCTTTGACCAAGGCACCCAATGAAGACAAATTCAGATATTTAGGAAGACAAGCTAAAAGTGACTCAGTCTCCGGTTTAGCTTGGGGAGATGTGTTAAGGAGTTAGTTAAGCTGAGAACTATCAGCTAATATTGTTAGAATGCCAAGCTGGCGGAGGTGTGCCAGATGGTTATTATTGAATAGTTGTTAATAGTCTGTCAGTCTGTTAATAAGTATGTTTAGACTGTTAACAGTGTGTGTTAAGTTAGTTTCGAGGAAGGTTCCTTTAGCTTCTTCTAGTAACTATATCTATATAAGCTCTTGTCAAGGAATTGATTAGCTTAGTTGAGCTCATTTTACTCTAATACAGCTCCTCTTAATCTTCTAGTTTTACTCTATTCAATAATCTTTACGGCAATGGGTGCCTTTTAAATGCTTTGTCCGGCTCCCCTTTTCATCACCTCCATATAGAGTCAAAACAACAGCAAAGCAAAAAGGCCTTGATGCGAAAAGCTGAAGTTAAATTCTCAAATTTCACCTCCCAATTCCACTAACGACAGGCAGTAGAAAGCCTATACATCATTGGGTGTTTCCATTTTTCTGCCAGCCTATTGATCCCGATAGTATTTCGATCACACTCAATGGAGTAACCAAAGAACGACTTCAGTAATCAAATTATCACCACACCTAAAGGTAATCAAACAAAGGGACCAAAATCCAATCCAATTATCCAAAATATTGTGATAAGCCTTTTTTGACCGCAAGATACCCGTGTGATACGTTACTAGCAACCAAATTACAAGTTTATGCACCTTTTAGTTCAACCATTCATTTTCTTTTTCACTTTCTACATCTCCTAAAACCATCATAATCTGACACCCTTCACACTATGTCACTCGAACAAATTCACCATTCCATCCTTTTTAAGTAACCCAAATAAATAAGAACTCATTTTTATTCAACTCTATCATGACCTTCCTTAATTTCCCACAATAAAAAAAAAAAAAAAAAAGAAAATTAATAATAAGAATCAATAATTAGTGAGTATAATCCATAATACCCACTATTTAATTATTAAAAAAAAAAAAAAAAAGAGGGTTTACCTGAGATTACGTTGTCGCATTTTACAGGAAGCGGGAAACAATCGATAGGAAGAAGACAAGGGAAGGCGGCCATTGTAGGGCTTGGAGTTGAGTCCACTCAATCCCTGGCTCAAAAACAGCGTTGACAGCTTCATCGCCATTGATTCCAATCTCCCAGTTTCTCTCTCTCTCTCTATATATATGAGATATATATAGATATATAGTGAGAGAGTGAAGAAGTGGTTGCTTTACTTGTCCACAACGAATCGAATACTCCGGGGGATTCAATCTCGAAAAAATTTAAATTATTAAAAAAATTGCGAAAAGTGCATGATGATATATATTTATTTGCTCTTAGACTTCTTTACGTCCCCTTAAAAAAAATAATTTATGAATTAAAAAAACATTAAAAAATTAGTAAAGAGAGAGAGTGGCGTGGCAGCCGTAGGTTGAGAACCTTATGTACCTTATCAACATCGGACGGTGGAGATTGTAGGGTCCACAGTGATTTGGGTGGTGGGGTCTCTTTCAACTTCTGGTTCGTTTGTTTATTCAGATCAGATGCAGGTCTGTGTAGATACTTTCCCATAAAATTTAAACATAAATAAATAATATTTTTTTCTTCTTCGTAATTATCTATCTATATCTATATCTAATTCTATATATATATATATATTAAGTCTGAAGGAGAGAGAAAGTATAAAAATTCTGATAACTTCTTTGATCACCATTCTATTTTTAAAATTGCCTGAAGGAGAGAGAAAGTGTAAAAATTCTGATAGCTTCCTTGATCACCATTCTATTTTTAAANAAATTTAGTTCATCGAACAAAAAATTATGTAACATTCATCTCATCAAAATAAATACAGAGATAAATACATTCTTTAATATTGTAATACATTGAACTTAACTATAAATTAGATTTAATGTATGTAATATTAATACCAACTCGCGCAAAGCGCGGTATAACGTCTATTAAAGTTTAATAGGCTGTGGAGAAAAGTTTTCGTTAGGGGCATGATTGAGCTATATATTTGTAATGGGCCGATCTTTTAACCTATTGGCCCTCATAGTCACGCTGGTTTGTTGGGACCAATTTGGGCATTGTTCGAAGGGAAAAGGACATGGGCTTTTTAGCCAAATGGCCGAAGTTTGAATTGTAATTTGCAAAAATGACCATTTCTCAAATACGGTTAAAAAAGAGCTGAATTTTGAAATTATTTAAAAAGTAACCGTTTTTCATATTTAGTATATCAAAATATACTAATTTATTTTTTTAAAATTGATTTACTTTTTAAAAAATTGATTTATTTTGTAAAAAATAGATCAACTAAAAAACGGCCATTTATTACATAGGTATAAAAAAGGGCTATTTTTTAAATTGATCTTAAAAATAAAGTAAAAAATAAGGCAATTTCTTATAAATACTCAAAGGTCATGGGTAGGACTAACTTGGGCCAAACTGATTTTTTTGTGCATTTTTTTTTAAAAAGATATGTTTAGGAGTTAATAACGCTTTAACCTAGAGTCGAGAGCTTCTTAACCATAAAAAGTATTTCCATGGTTAAGAAGCTGTTGACTATAGATCAAAGTGTTCTTGATATTTCAAAAAATGTCATTTTAGAAAAATTCACAAGAAATTATTTCAGCCTAAGTTAGTCCTATCCATGTCCTTTTCTCTTATTCGAAAATGGAAAATAAAGAACCCAAATCAATAATCGAATTTCATCCTAATTGTGCAGAGAAATTATAATCATGTCTTTTTTAACACTTATTCTGATAAATGTAATTTTTTTTTACTGGTTAGATGACTGATTTCTGCTTTTAATATGTTTATCTCTTATATCAGTATATATTAGTTTCCATAATATATCAGCTTTTACATTAAATTTAGTAGGTTTTATACTAAGTATATACATTACAGTAGATCTAATATATGTTATACTAAAACTAATAAATTTGATTACTTTGCTAAAGAATTTGAAAACAAATATTTACTTTAAGGGGCCCCAAAATTTCAACCACTTTGCTAAATGCCCCTACAACTAATCAATTGATACTCATCTTGACATATAAAGCTACCTTATCAAATTTCTAATTTTGTCTTTCTCATTTAAACTTTGAATATAATGTAATATCAATTAATTGATTGGATACTAATTGGAAAACCGAAGTTAAATAGATAGCTTGAACTCATCAATAACATAACTAAATACTTTTCTATAGTTCATGAAAGAAACTTTACTATAGAAAGAAAAGCGTTATTATACAATGAAATATGAACAAAATGAGTCACATGTCGCTATTTTCTTACTATGTTGTTACAAAAAAAAAAATGTAATGATTGTTATAAACAAAGGGATTATTATGTAAATATTACTTTTAACACCGTTGGACCTATAGTATGAGAGGTTTTTATTACAGGGTTTCATTAATATTGTATATACTCAAATCCTAACTACTCTTATAATTAATGGAGAGTTATGGCAATAATAATGAGATATTGAGTCTCCAGTTTTCCTCTCACTTCTCTGTCTTACTCTATCTATTATACTCTGTTATGTATTACCGTCATTATTACTATGATTGTTATAATGATCTCATAATCGCTACTCATTTTGTTGTGTTAATAAGCCGACTTACAACTCGTAATTATAATAATGTTAGATCACATTGTTTTTTCTTTTTTTTTTTTTCCTTTTTTTTTGAGAGCAAGGTTGGCTCACATTGTTAATCACTTCACTTGTAAATATGAATAAGTTCTAATTAGTTGATGTTTCAGTTGTGACAATTCACACATCACTTCAGTTAATATCTATTATTTAAAAATTAAAAAAGTAAAAAACGATTGTGAAAAGTTGTGAAAAATTGAATTGTGACTCATCTAAATTATGGCAATACAAATATGATATTTTCTTAGTATTTGAAATCGAGGAGGGCCACCTCTTTTCCAATTTATAATATTTTATTGTTTGACGTATAAACTCTTAATAATATTATTAAAATATTAAATATTTTAGTGGAATTTATTATGTGTTAAGACTTTTTCGCTTTATATTATTTCATTGTTTGACTTAATAAATTTTATTAGGCTTAATATAAGGTATCATTAATATTAAACTAAATATAATATTATATAGTACATGTATATATTACAACCAATCATAGCATGAAAAAATAATAATAGGATCAATCATATCGTGAAAAAATTAGAAATTTTCTAAAAATTTTTAAAATAGAATGGTGATCAAAGAAGCTATCAGAATTTTTACATTTTCTCTCTCCTTCAGGCTTAATATATATATATATAATACATGTATATATTACAACCAATCATAGCATGAAAAAATAATAATAGGATCAATCATATCGTGAAAAAATTAGAAATTTTTTAAAAATTTTTAAAATAGAATGGTGATCAAAGAAGTTATCAGAATTTTTACACTTTCTCTCTCCTTCAGGCTTAATATATATATATATATAGATATTAAATATTTTAGTAGAATTTATATCCCAAACAATGAGAGGTACAAGAGTTTTTAGTACTCCTCTAATTAAAAGTATAACATAAAGATATAACATTAAACAAAATAACTTCCTTTTGGGAGGTGCGAAATCGCAAGCTGGCCTCGGCCAAACACCACCTTTCTCTCCAAGCAGTGTTTTTAAGAAGTTGATTTATTATGCAAACATTATAATAAATGAAAATTTTAAGAAGTTTTCTGCTTCGTAAATCCAATCACTTCATTAATAATAAGCCATGCACTGTTTTAAAAAAAAACGAATATATATATATATATTTATATATGGAAGACTTCTCAATAGTTACAATTTTTTTGTGACCATGGATGGGTACTTAAAAAAGTAGTGATAGCATTGAATTTTTTTGTTCAGCATTAAATTTTTTTGGCCAACCACCAAACTAATCACCACCGTAGGATATTAGATCTAACGGCTTAAACCATTGTAACCATCCATGGATAAATATTGTTGTAACCATTTAAACCAAACCCATCTATATATATATATTTGCATAATAAACCAATCTAATAGTTTGGAGCAGGGATAAAAAAAGAAAATTCTACTGAGCCATTTTCCATATATATATATAGGTACCAATTTAGTAGGTATTTTTTTTACTTGTTTTAGCGAATTAAAATTGATCACATATGTTTTTTAATGATAAAATGAGGAGAGAGAAAAATATTAAATAATGAGTATTTATTTTTATTACTTTTTTTCTAATTACTTAAATTATTATAGCCGTTAAATTATTGATCTAAAAGCTAAAAAATACCTGTGGATAAATTAAAAAAAATACCTACTAAATTGAGAACTATTTATATATATATATATGCATAATAAATCAATCTAATAGTTTGGAGTAGAAGGTCATATGCATAATAAATCAATCTAATAGTTTGGAGTAGAAGGTCCCACCCTGGGTAAATTAATCTTTATACCTTGTATGTTTGACTGTTTATTCAATTTATACAAATATTAGTCTTCGTATTTAAAACTTGTGACTAATTTATATCATTTCTAAGTCAATCACCAATATAGACCTTTGAGTTCACCAAAAATATATATTTTAAATAATTCAAATTTAAAATAATTAATATTAATAACAAAATTAAAAAATATTTAGAAACTAAACTAAGAAAAATGCAAAACCTAGAATTTTTTTAATATCTATTAATTTAGTTTTTAATTTTAAATAAGCATTAAATTTAAATCTCTTTTTTAAATATTTAAATGTTTAAAGTTTAAAAGGTATTTTGATAAGCTTAACGATCAATATTGATATTTGACCTAAAAAATTTATAAATTTATTAAAAGTTTCAAATTTGCAAGTTATTATTGATAATAGCCAAAATACAAGATATGTAAACTATAAAAATATAAGGTATAAAAATGTAACCATCTCTTTATTTAATACTTATAATTGCTTTGTTTCTCTTATATTTTTTTTTATTATATTCTCGTGTCTTCATCTGTGTTTAGTTATAAAACAAAACCTATGGTGGTATCCGATAATTACAAATAAGTGAATAGGTGCATATATTGTCATTTTGAGGGGGAAAATTTTTTTTTTTCCTCTTTGTTCACAGGTGCCAATTTGACTCCTTGGCCATGCATATGTTGCCAAGATTCCTACATAAGGTGTAATTTAACGTGAAACATTTGTAGTAGTTAAGTTTTTGTTGTCTAATATTTATGGAGTTGTTGGTCATTATGAAGAGCGACCTAAAGTTGTGCATACAATGAGGCAACAAACGGTGAAGAACACTAGGATATGGTTGGATTGAGCTCAGGGATGGTGTGTAAAGAACTTTTCGTAACACTTGGTAATGGTTGCAAGCATAGTACGTGGTAACAATACTTTTTTCCAAATGCAGAAAGTTTTAAACTCACTTTCCCTAATTCAAACAAAGAAATAAAGAATTTCACTGTTGATATGGTTCATTATGATGCAAAATTAACTTGTGTTGAATTAATGACCCTTTTGTTCTTAAATTATTGCTGAGTCATATTTTAGTTATTAAAATTTTAAATTTTTCATTTTAGTCCTTAAACAATAGAATTGTTCTCTTTTAGTCCTTTGTAACAATTCCATATAGAAATTTAAGAAAAATGGACGAAAAAGAATTTTTTTTAAAAAATTTAGGGACCAATACCAAACTTAAATTTTGTATGAAATTACTATTTTGCTCTTAAATTTAATAGAAGTGTAATAGAATAAGTGTATAAGGACTAACATAAAATATTTTTAGTAGTTTAAGGACCAAAATGATAAGAATTAAAATTTAGGACCTAAATGAGATTTTTCTAATAATTTAAGGACCAATCGTGTAATTTATCCCAAAAATTCCCTCCCCTCCCCCCTCTTTATCTAAATAAAAAAGAAAGGAAAATAAAAATAATATTCTCAAGATATTTGATGAAAGGGTTTTTAGCATGATTAGTCCCTGAATTTTTCGATGATTTGTAATGTATCTCCTGAACTTTTTTTTTTGGCAATTAGAACCCTGGATTTAAAATTTTTGGCAATGTATCCCCTGAACTTTTTTTTTTGGCAATTAGGACCCTGAATTTAGAGTTTTTGGCATGATTAGCCCCTGAATTTTTCGTTGATTTACAATTTATTTTTTAATTGTTTAAAAATTTACATATAACTCAGGAGATATATTGCAAATCAGCGAAAAATTCAGGGGCTAATCATGCTAAAAACCTTAAATTGAGGATCCTAATTGCCAAAAAAAAAAAGTTCAGGGGATACATTACAAATCTATGAAAAATTCAGGGGCTAATCATGCCAAAAATTCTAAATTCAGGGTCCTAATTGCCAAAAAAAAAAAAATTCAGGGGATACATTGTAAATCATCGAAAAATTCAGGGACTAATCATGCTAAAAACCCTTGATGAAATGTTCAATATATCCTCTTAGTTAGATTAACAGATCATACAAATTTTGTCCCTATACCTAATTTGGTCAAAATTAAGTAAGAATTGTTTTTTAAATGACCAAGATACACTTACCTAAACACAACTAATTAGCCAAAAATTAAAAAGTTTCTTCAATTATGCAAGATTTTTAATTTACTAAATCTTCATCTTACTCATTTTTGTCTTCCATCCGCCACTATTTGGTCCTTTTTTTCTTTCTTTTTTTAGTTTTCTTTTTTAGTTATATATGTTTGGTTACAAACTAAAATGAATGGTAGTTTTGTCTTTTTATATGGCAATTTTGATCTAATTAGATAAAAGAGGGAAACATGTAGTAATTTGTCAATCCAAGGGAATGTTTTTATTATTTATTAAGACTGATAAGATATATTCAACATTTCATCAAAGTCCATAGATGGGATAATTTTGTTATTATCCCAAAAGAAATATACCAATGACTCTGAAAGAGTTAATAACCCCTTTGCCAGATAGATTCTAGGCGAGATCTTTAACAAATGTTTTCTCTTAGTTAGATTAACAGATCATACAAATTTTGTCCCCATACCTAATTTGGTGAAAATTAAGTAAGAATTATTTTTTAAATGACCAAGATACACTTACCTAAATACAACTAATTAGCCAAAAATTAAAAAATTTCTTCAATTATGCAAGATTTTTAATTTACTAAATCTTTATCTTACTCATTTTTGTCTTCCATCCGCTACTATTTGTTCTTGTTTTTCTTTTTGTTTTTTTTTTTTTGATTATATATGTTTGGTTACAAACTTAAATGAATGGTAGTTTTGTCTATTTATATGTCAATTTTGATCTAATTAGATAAAAGAGGGAAAAATGTAGTAATTTGTCAATATGGGGGTTATTATTTATGAAAATTGATAAGATATAATCAACATTTCATCAAAGCCCATGAGATAATTTTGTCATTATCCCAGAAGAAACATACCAATGACTATGAAAGAGTTAGTAACCCCTTTGCAAGATAGATTCTAGGCGTGATCTTTAACAAACGTTTTCTCTTAGAGAGCTTCCTAGCTAGTTATGGTGTTATTATAGTTGTATTAATTCAGCAAACAGGAATTATAGATGGCTGATTGAACTGTTCTCAGTTTTGTGAAGTTAATAGTGGAAATGATAAATCACTATAAGAAGATTGAATTTTATATAATGCTATCTAGCAATTTTAGAGAGAATATTTAAATATAATTAAACTTTAATTGCTTATTGGGACAAAGGACTAATTTCTTGTAAATTATCAACATATAGTCCAAACATGTACCTATCTAAGATTTTCCATTTTATACACACACACACACAAACACAGATACAGTAGCTTAAGATAGTACTTATTTCTTACAAAGCAACTTTCAATCTGAAATACAGAACAGTCAAGTTGGAGAAGCTCTAGTTTCTCCATTTGCATCTCTATTATGTGTCTTGGAATCATAACTGTCAAGGTAGTTCTGATAAGCATATGAAATGAAGCCCCAAATAGCCAACATCAATGAAATCACCTTAGCTCCATACATTTTTTCATGGAAGAAGAACACAGCTAGAATTGGAACCATTGGCAACCCCAAAACACTTATGGCATTGGAGAAGAGGGAAGAGACCTCAATTATCAATCCTACTGTCCCAATGAAAAAGGCCTGCCATGATACAGCTGTCCCGGCTAATGTCATGACATACGAAACCTTCCCTAATCGAAACGCATACATCTCTTGCTTCAAATCTTTCCACTCTCCGCTTGCGAAAAGTCCCACCAGAGAAACACAGGTTGCAAGCAGTGATTCCCATATTGTGATGTCCATGACAACAGCAAAAGTTTCCCTCTTTAGAACTTTTTCGATGGCAAACTGCGTTAAGGAAAGCATCAATCCATACACAGCAGATGCAGCCACAGTGCAAATGAATCCGATCGCATACTTCCCATTGGAGACTTCAGGATTGCCTTCAGAATCGGCTTGAAAGACAAGGAGGATTGAGGAGATGGTGAGGAGCACTAGAGAATTGACTATATAAGGTGTGAACTTTTGTGAGTTGAGAAAGGAGGAGAAAAAGGCATTAAAGGCTAGTTGAGATGCTGATATGAGTGAATAAGTAGATACGGGGAGGTACAAAAGGCCAATGGAGTATAAAAAACAATCTGCAGCTAGAACTATGCCAAGAAAGACACAAACTAGTACAAGGACTAAGGAAGATGTTGGTGCTGAGGCGAAAGTGTTTGACACTTCGTTCTGTCGCCCTGAGACGCAATAGTATGGAAGGAGGATTGGAAAGCCTGCAAGTTGAACTAGTGTTCCCATCCATTTGCTATTTCCACCTTTGTCATAATACAATCTCCCTAATAGCATTGCTGCTGACTGGCCAGAGATGAGAAGAAAAGCATAGATAATCACTTTGAGCCATTGAAAATAGTTTGTGGGTCGAGGAGTTTGTAGCGATTCGGAAACATTGGTGAAGCCTGAAGAATCTGCCTCATTAGCTTCCCGAGCTGATAAAATTGCATATTTGAAGATCAGTTTAGCATTCTAAAACACTATCTAAATTCTATTGTCTTACTGTATTCATGTACTCATGTTATGTGAAAAACCAAAAGAGGTGTTTCATGCTGTTATTTCAGAAAAATAATTAAAGTCTATTTATGGTTAATAATACTTACCCATGATGCTGATTTTGAGTTGTTCAGCTTCTTCCATGTCAAAGATAAGAAACTCCTTAACAATAAATTGAAGATAGAGAAATTGAGAGAGAGAGGAAAGGAAAAAGGGCCTTAGCTATTAGGCCTTTGAATAAGTAGAGAAGTGTTGTTTAAACAAAAAGAGTTATGACGTGTAATGTGATCTTAATATTTTAGCATTGTAGATAATTTCTTGGGAACTAAGCTATACAATGGCCTACAATGGTCACTTCTCCTTGCCTTCTTATATGATTCCCTAATGTTAAAACGGTTGCTGAAGAATTAATCCACGTAATTTGTGGAGAAACAAAACAAAAAGAAAAAAGAAAAAGAAAAAAAAAGCATATGACTTCAGCCTGTGACTGTACATTTGGTATAATTAATTAGTTCAACATAAACTCAACAACAGACAAAGAAATAACAAAAGTAAATATTTGTTAGGATTGATGATAAATTTGAATTAAAAAATATATAAATGAATATAAAACTGGTGAAGAATTGCCTAAACTATTCTTTTTACATTTTGTCAAACATTAGTTGAAAATTTATCGAACACCATTAGAAACTAGAAACATATTCAATTTCACAAGTACAAGTGGAACATTCATTTCATTAATGGTAATTTGGGCGATATACAATTAAGAAAGAGTCTACAGAACTTTCGAAAAAAAAAATGGTTAATTTCACGAGTGGCCCTTAAAATATAGTTATTAGGCAGTTTTGACCATCAAATATTTTAATTAATGGATAATGCTAGGGATCCCAACTATTGTACCAAATTTTTTATACAACACATATGGTATGTATGTTGTCACTATTTAATTAGTGTATTAAAACTTACCACAAATAGATTAAAAATTATCACAAATTAAGTGGTGACAAATTATATAACATATGTGTTAATATTAAAAATCTGATACAATAGTTGAGACCTCGAGCATTATTCTTTAATTCATATAGAGAATGTTTATAAAATATCTTCACCCTTGTGTTGAAAAAAATCCCTCTTTTAATGTTTCTATAATTAATCCCTTTTGTGGACTAAGAGAGATCAAAATGCCCTAATGAATTGATGCATTTGGGATGATATTTCAACAAATCTTTTTAACGGACTGGGGTATTAGGAAAGAATACTTTCCAAAGAAAACTAAAGAGGGATAGTTATCATAGTTTTCGACTTGTAGCCAACATGGATGATAATAAAATTTATTCCTATAGGACGCAATCCTAAACTTTGATATTGTTGCACCATTATTCTTTGCATTAAAATATTTTCGTATTTAAGGGGAATCATGCTCAATTCACTAGTAGTAAATATTTAAAACAAAAAATCAAGAGCCAAAAAAATGGTACAAAGTCTATAACTCACTTATCATTCGTGAAATTAACCATTATTTTCTTTTTCTTTTTTTGGTAAAACGTCACGAAACCATTATTTTACTTCTATGTCAAAAAAAAATCCTAAATAGAACTAATTTCACAATGAAATTGCTTCAAAACTAAATTGTTTTAATCCAATTTGTTTTTTTTGAGAAATCTGTAATACTGAAATAACATTAGAACTTCCAGTATAAAAAAAAAAAAAAACGTTGAAAGAAAAAAAAAAATCTCGTAAGATTTTTTTTTTTTAAGGAGTGAATTATAAAAAAAATCTTAAAATATGGATATTTCGTAATTTAAATCTTGAAATATGAAATCTGTAAAATGATATCTCGAGATTAGAAATTTATGAAAATCGATACCCTGCACTAATTTTTTGACCTTTTCAGTAACAAAAAGACGATAATATCGTTCATTAAAATTGAATTAATCTTTATTATTCTCCTTAATTTGATGCTATTATTGTTTTTACTTACTAAAATTATGCAAAAAGTCATCCTAATCTATCAATTTTAAAAAATTCTTTATATTAATATATTATTTTACAGAGTCTAAATAGAGTTTAAACTACAGAATCTAATTTTAAACTTTAATTAATATATTTATTTATTTATTTATTACAGTTTACTCAATAAAATGACACAAAAAAAAAAAAAAAAAGAAAAATAATGATTTTGGTTATCTTTGGGTGGGACTAGAATAATCTCAGTAGAATAGTTTAACACCCACTAAAGTAATTCACATCCCCACCGAAAAAAAAAAAAAAGACGACACCAATATCCTCGACATAAATGTAATGATCATTCACTTTGTAAACCTGGTTGATTCAATTCAATTGGGGACTTTTGGGGGACCAAATGTTCGGTTGAATTGATCAAATCGAGCCCAGTAGATTCAATTTCCGTTATATAACACTTAAATCGGTAAATTCTCTCAACCCATCTTTATAGAATTCCAATTTGGGTCAATACCCTTAATTTGTTTTATCCTAGTTTATCTGATTTTAGATTTATATGTTCGCATTCTTCTGAATTGGTGTTGCTTATACATGGGTTTGTCTTGTAATTGAGAACGAATGTCGATTTTGATACAAACTTTTTTCCCATTAATACCAAGTTGTGCAGCCATGTCGTTTGCTGTGGTTTTGAGTCTTGTAACGATCGGTGTTGTGTTGATTCGTGTTGCTTACGTGATATGCCGAACTGGGAAGCCTCTGAAAGGAAGACGTAGAGCTTCAGAACCAGCCAGTACCTTAATTGTCTTGGGTTCAGGTTAGCTTAGCTCAATAATGGGTATTGGTTATTGAAATTTGGTTCTGAAAATGGTAAATTTTTTTCATGGATTTTGGGTGTTCAGGCAGAGTGTTTTGATGGTTTTTAGGGGGTCACACTGCTGAGATGCTGAACCTTTTGGCTGTGCTCCAAAAGGACAGGTTCAGCCCAAGATTCTATATTGCTGCTGCTACTGACAATATGAGTCTCCAGAAAGCTCGCTCGTTTGAGAACTCCTTAGCTAACGAGGTTTATTTTGCTTAAACCTTTTTGTTTTTAGATTATTTCATCTTTATTCTTTTTGTGAGGCAGTGTTAAAATTGTTATTTCTCTACCATGCACGTGGTTGTGGACAGCTTTTTATTGGTCCAATTTGATTGCTTTGGACATGCTGATTATTGTTGTTTTGCTGCATATATGAAAGATGCACTTGAGGTTTGCTTTAGGTGGGGTAGGATTCCTCATGGCTGTCTGTGCTCCTTTTGGCTTCTATCACGAAATTTGTATTTTCGTTAATACCATGTTTGGATAAGTCTGCATTATTAGCAGTAGCGTATCGAGACTAAACTTGTATGGCCAATTATTTAGTTCTGTGTGTGAATTCTTGAACCTGAGGTGTAGAAGCAGGCTTTTTCCTAGAACTGCCAGCATGTGATACTGTCTCAGTTTGGTTTTTCATGAAAACAGACGTAATGAATACTTGCTAAGAGTGTTCGCCTATTAAATTTTCCATCTATGGATATGAGAGGAGTAAGGGGCATTTCTTTGTGCTTCATTTGAACTAGAATCAACTATCATGTGGGATTGAGATCATCCTTGAAGGATTTGTACCCCTTGATGTGTTGATGACATGTCGAGTACCACATTTCTTTGGATGCTAAAGTTCTTTGTGCACTCAACGCCGAATGAAATTTGTTTATCATTAATGTATGGTTTTTTTGTTAGTGGCTAGCATCAGCCTTAGGAAAATTTCTTGCCGCTTAGATTTACAGGGAAGTTGGAAATTATTTTGTATTGTTATAGAGATGCTGTAATTTTGGGCAGGGGATTGCATATACTCTTTAAGGGCATTAATTGTTGGTGTTTTACTTTATTTGTCCGTCCGTCACTAAGAGTTGGAGAGGCCAAGAGTTTGTTTTACATCTAAATTTGCCTGTTTATCCATGTAAGTTTCTTCTGAGACTGTTATCTAATGCAGACTGGAGACAAGGTGGTAGAGACTTCACAGTTCATGCAGATCTATCGAAGTAGGGAAGTTGGTCAATCATATATAACCTCTGTTTGGACAACTTTACTTGCATTGGCTCATGGGCTCTGGCTAATGATTAAAATTAGACCTGAAGTGGTACTGCTTCTTAAATTCATTATTTTTATCGTTTCACGATATTAGTTGCTACCAATGATTTAAGTCTAACTGTTTGTTTTTAACTTTCTGGTAATCCTAGATTCTCTGCAACGGTCCTGGCACTTGTGTTCCACTTTGCATAATCGCCTTCTTATTCAAGGTTTAAAAACTCTCATTTCAGCCCTTTTTCTTTTTACATGATGCAGTAGTCTCCATAAGTTGATATTAAATTCTTTCTTTAATCTTGTGTCCAGATAGTTGGGGTTAGATGGTCATCTATCTTTTATGTTGAAAGTATAGCAAGAGTGCAAAGGCTTTCTCTAAGTGGCTTGATACTTTACAAGTTACACATTGCTGATCAATTCTTTGTGCAATGGCCACAGTTGCAAAGAAGATACCCTCGAGCTCACTATGTTGGATGTCTCATGTAGTTTGAATATCAAACTCTGATTCTGCTAAAGCTACTCACAATTTTCAAGTTCTTTGTCTCAGATTAGATTTATACTTATGTTGAATTTTGACTCATTTAGAAATTTAACTTCTTGAGAGTTCTACCCTTAGGCAAGGGATGAGCACTATACAACTGCTGTAAAGTTACAATTGTAATGATAAACTCGGTTAAATTAGCTCAGATGTTGTTGTTGTTGTTGGTTTTTTTAATCTTTTTTTTTTTTAGTTTTTAAATTTTTTTTTTTATTAAATTTGTATCTAGAATTAGAAATTTTATTAATCTAGTACATTCAATTAAAATGACCATCCTCTTGTTGGTAGTTGTGGCTGCTCAAAGCAACTCATTCTATGTTCCAATCAGTCGGTATAAATTATCAGATATCTTTTCTTGCCATATTTTAATTGGGAAACTGCAACTACAAAATTATCAAGCTTTAAGCAAATTTCTTAGTATTCCTCTCGTTCATTTGTTTCTTGCAGGCCCTCACAGCTCATATTCTAGCCATATTTTTACGGTTCTCAAGTTCTGAGAAAACAGTGGGTCTAACGATGTCATCTCTGTGCTCATATCTAACTACAAAAACTTTGTTCTTGAAGCTAGGTAGGTCAAGAGGAAACGAAATCTATAATATCAATTTTACACATCAGGTTGCTAGTTATGGGGGAACAGAAGAATTATGAATATTTACTTTTCTGATAAGATGATTTCTCATGTACATCAACATTAGATGGAAAGTACAGTAACATTGAAAAAGACTGCTGAGTAGCTCTCTGGCTCATTTGTTCAGTGGCTAACCTCTTTCAGTAGAGGAATCAATGAAATTTCTTTTACATGTTCATTATCAGCATTACCATTGTTTTGTACCTTGCCTTCTGAATCATCAAGATAGTGCTGATAAATATAGGAGGCGAAGCCCCATAGAGCCAACAACATGGCGGTGGCCTTCAATCCATCCATAGCATCATGGAAAAAGATCACCGCGAGGACTGTAACAAAAGGCAAACCAAGAACACTGATGACATTGGAGAAGAGCGAAGAAACCTCAAATATCAGTCCTATTGTCCCCACGGTGAAAATCTGCCAGGCCATGGCTGTGCTACCCAAAATGACAAAATATGACGACATCCCAAGTTCGAATTCCTCCATTTCTCTCTTCAAACCTTTCCACTCTCCACTAATGAAAAGTCCCAGAACTGTGGCTGAACTTGCGGCTAGTGATTGATAGATTATCATCTCAAGAACCACTCTGAATGTTTCTGTTTTCAGGACCTTGTGGAAGGAGAGTTGAGTAAGCGAAAGCATCAATCCGTACCCTGCAGATGAACCAATGGTGCATACGAGTCCAACCGTGTACTTGTCTCTGGAGATCCCACTTGGGATTTCTGAGTTGGTGTTGAACATAAGCAGGCTTGAGGAAACGGTGAGGAGGAACAGAGAGTTGATTATGTAAGGAGTAAACTTCTGCGAATTAAGGATGAACGAGAAGAAAGCGTTGAAGGCCAACTGAGATACACAAATGAGGGAGAACATAGACACTGGAAGGTACAAGAGCCCTGTGGAATACAAAACGCTGTCTGCTGCTAGCAACAAGCCAAAAGAGACATAGATTGATGCAAGAACTAGGGAAGATGGTCTGGTTTTTTCGACATTGTTTTTGGCGGTTTTTTTCGATGATGAGATGCAGTAGTAAGGTATGAGCACTGGGAATCCTATAAGTTGTACTAGTGTTGCTAGCCATTTGCTTTTTCCCCCTTCATCGTAGTACAGTCGTCCCAATAATATAGCAGCTGACTGACCAGAGAGAACAAAGAGTGTGTATACAGCCACTCGTAGCCAAGACTTGGAATCTTTGGGTTGAGAAATCGTTGATTGGTGGGTGATATTCGTTGACTCGAGTGAGTTTGCTCCTTTGACTTCTTGGACTGATAAGAGACACAGCATAAATAGGTTACTTATAAAAGCAGTCCTGTCTATGAATTGGTTTGTCTATAAGCACCTTTCTTATAACAGCATGATTCTTCAATGTATGCACCAGTTTCTTTTCTCATTTTTTTTTTTACCTTCTATAATTTGTAAAGAAGCCCTTTTATTGATCTTGGAGGCTATCTTTTTCTTTTTGTTTTTCCAAACTCGTCAGTGGGCTCTATGTGAGGAAAATTTAGAAGTGCTATTAATTGTTCATCATTTCACAAAAAACGAAAAGGGAAAAAAAAAAGAACAAGAGAAAGATCGAGTTCCGACTTACCATCTATGTGGAGTTGTACATCTTGAGCTTTTCCCATGTTTGGAGGGGAAGAATCCTATAGCAAAGCTAGAGAGAGGGGGAGAGAGAGATAGAGAAAGGACTTTAAGCTCAAACATGAATTACATACCTCAATGGGATGGAACATTTTGCATGTGTTTGAGTGTCAAGCTTCAGTGATGTAGGCCTTGAGAGAGACTATAGACAGATATACACCAGTCACTTTCATCAATAGATTATAATTTTCACAGGTGCTAAGCGTCCAAACACAGTGATGCAAGCCCCAAATCCACATTTAACACGTGATTACATAAAGATTTGGAGCTCCAAAATGGAAAACATAAGGACCGGGATCACAATCATCGGTTACCATCCGGTTAGAGATCGTTCCTTTTAAATGATAATTTTTATCTCTTGATTTGATTTCTAAGCGTTTCACAGGTAGATTGGCAAGAAGGCTTATGAATGAAGAAAATTTCTTATTCTTAACATACAAGTAAGTGCAAATCATCATCTAGTCATTTACTCAAGAAATAGTAACTTCTAAACAATGGGAAACATATGGACTGCATCATAATCATCGGTCACTATATATTATACTCACAAACTTAAATATCCCTTTGCTTGAGTTTCTAACCATATTTCAGGATGTTGATGAGAACATCTAAGTGGAAGCTAGAGAAGGTGAAACTATTCTCAAGTTTGGAAACACAAGGAGTACGGATCGTCGTCGTCTGGAAACTATTCTCAAGTGGAAGAATCCACATCGTCGTCGTCTGGAAACACAAGGAGTACGGTTGAGAAGGTGAGAAGCACTAGAGAACTGACTATATAAGGAGTGAACTCGTTGTAACGTTTTAACGTTTACAAAGTGGTGCAACGGTTGAAAACCACTGAATGGCTAAGTGGTGCACCGGTTCGTCAAAGTGGTGCAACGGTTGAAAAACACTGAATGGCTAAGTGGTGCAACGGTTCGTCCACCGGTTACGAACCGAAAAGGTTCTTGATGAGAGAACCTCTATAAATAGTTACTTGGGTCCTCTCACTGCTTTATTGATATATAATTATTCCATCAAATACAGAAAGCAAGTGTGAGAAACGTGTAAAGAAAAGCTTCTACTTAGTTTCCTCTGTTTTTGGGCAATGGCTGGAGGTATGCATTTTCTTTGTTTTTATATTTCAATGATATTAGAAACATGTTCAGATCATTGTTT
>JXTC01000263.1:246703-280784 GCA_002914845.1 Trema orientale
CTCTGTTTTTGGGCAATGGCTGGAGGTATGCATTTTCTTTGTTTTTATATTTCAATGATATTAGAAACATGTTCAGATCATTGTTTATGCTAACACTCGTGCGAGTTGAGAAAGAAGGAGAAGAAGACATTAAAGGCCAGCTGGGATACTGAGATGAGTGAATAAATAGACACTGGAAGGTACAAGAGCCCGGCAGAATATGAATAGCTGTCTAGTGCCATCATTAGGCCAAGTCCCAGGTAAACCGATGCCAAAACTAGCTTGGATGGCGGATTCGAGCGCGTTGAACTGTACGCCACGACGACATTCTTCTTGTGTGGCGATAAGAAATAGTAAGGAAGTAGGATTGGGAAGCCTGCAAGTTGCACCAGTGATCCCATCCATACACTCTTTCCACCTTTCTCATAATACAATCTCCCCAAGAGTGTTGCCACTGTCTGGCCAGAGAATAGTAAGAATGAATAGATAGCCATCCTAATCCACCATTTTTTGTTTCTGACTCGGGGAATCATAGTCGAATTCGGAACATTTTTATGGCAACTGGAGTTTGAGTTGGCTTCATTGGCTTTCTGAACTGGTGAAAGCAATACATATATGATATCAAACATTAGAAGATAGTAGATAAGAAATATCATGTTGACCAAGTTTAAAAGTTGGCCTATTGTTAAAGTAAATTAAACTTTTAAGTTTTTTTTTTCTTTATATTTAATATAGATGTTGTAATATTTCTGATACAGATCCATAGGAAAACCAAAGAGGGGTCAATATATGCAGCAAAGGGCTTTGATAAAATGAATTCCCACTTTAGAAGTAAATTTCCAACAGTCTTCAAATTTAAATGCATATACTCTCAAAATTAACCAGGATAATGTGGGGACTCCGGACTCGTTACTAATGATTAATATTTGTAAATTATGAAATGAATTCATAGTAATATACGTGTATTTCATTCGGGATAGAATTAAATGAAAAAGTTTTCATTTCAAAAAAACAAAAAAAAAAAGGGAATATTTTAGGAATTAAAATTATGACATAGTAAAAATTACTAGTATTTATTAGGTCATTTTTAATTTTCAGCAAGTTTCATATTAAATAATAGAAATATTACTACAAATTATTAGTATAATTTATTAGAATACTTTTAATTTTGAGTAAGTTTCCTATTTTCCTTCGTGGTTAGAAATTCTCTACTTTCCTAAGTTGTATGTCCAATGTTTGTGTATAAAGAGGCTTAGTTATGCCATTATCTTGATATGTGTAACTAAGCCTAATGGCATAACTTTTAATAGGAAACATAATGGCATTACTAAGCCTCTTTATACATATTTACATGTTTATTTTTTTCTCTCTCAAAGTTTTTTTATCTTGATCCTATTCAATAGTTGAGTAATTATCTCTTTCTATGATTTTTTTTCTCTTTCTCTGAGTTATTTATCTTGATCCCATTATGTCTAATCCTCTCTAGTATATATGTTTTTTCTTTCTATCTTCTTTGCTATGCTCCTTTCTACTCTAATCCTATATCAGTATTAGTACTATTCTGTATATGCTGGTATATTACGAATTACGTACATCAGTTCCTATACTATGAAAATAAAACAAGTGGGCGTAGAACAATTAGACGTACATCACGAAAAAAAAAAAAACCTCCACCCCAGCAAAACCTTTTATTCTTCTTGAATGTATAGTGTAATATATATAATAAAAAGTGCCTAGGAAAATAGCAAAAGTTGAAGTCCTATATATTGCATACTAACTATATTATTGATTATAACATGCCATATGCCTGTAGAGTAACGGGAATTATAGACCATAATCTGTACTTGAAATCATACAGAGAAAAGTTCTCCCTCACTCTGTATGTGCCTATGGCCTACAGTAGGATTTAACAACATAATTAATTACCTGTGATATTGAATTGCAGTTCTTGAGTTTCTCCCATTACAAAGATGAAAAAGTTCAACCGAAAAATGGTTGGAGAAAGAGAGAGAGGCCTTTACTAATACTAGTTTTCGTATGTATCAAGATGCTGAAGTGTCATGTTAAATAGTAGGAATGAAAGAGATGTTGTGACATGTAACTTTTGACAGCCTGCAAACTATGCTAGAAAACATCTTCAAAATCATGAAGAGATGGCCTTAAATTAATGATCATCTTTTGTTTTTTTAATTAGATTTTTGACCAATTAAACCCCATTTTGAGACCTCAATGAAGTGAACGGAAAGGTCACTTAGAGCAAACAAGAGAACAAAAAAAATTAACTTTTGTAACTTTTTTTTTTAATAGATCTTTGAGTTTAACTTTTCATCTAAATATGTAGTTACTTTGAATAGAAAATTCACCAATCCATGGGTCAAGAAATAATTATTTGAAACTATTTGCTTGCTTTTTTTTTTTTTTTTTTTTGACTTCTTTAAAAAAATATTTCTTTCTCCTATGTGTGATGTGTGAACAAAATTGTAAAACAAGAAAATAATTTCTTTCTTTTTTCTTTTCTAAATAAAAATTTTGTTCTTTTTTTCCTTTCACTGGCAGCAAACCAAATGCGACATACTTCTTTTTTGGGCTAAAATAATTGCCTTATTGAATTAAACTTAATTTTATACGAATTCACTATGTATATGATAACATGTTCTTGAAAACATTGTTATCTTTCCTCAAGTAATTACAGCCCAAGTCAGATGAGTTCATTTTACAGATGTTGTGTTTACTAAGTTGAAGATGCATCTAGTTCTGTCAAAAACTTATGGTATGTTTACTTGTCATGAATATGAAAGAACCGAACGAGCGAATTGCCTTCTCTCCCATGCATGTATTGACTCAACAAAATTTAGAACAACTTTTTGAGGATCCAACATGATTAGAGTAATCAAGAAAGTGATCAAACTTAATCCTAAGGTCTCGACTCTTTCAATTGGAATCAAGTACACAATTACCTACATGCCCTCAATATGAACTATAAAAACACTCAACCGTGAACCCTTTACCTACTCTAATCCGTTTTGATGGGACTTATGCAGGACATTTATAAGTAACTGTATTATTATGATTCCTATATATTTCTAAATTCTTAGTAAGTTAAAACATTAGATGAGGAACTAGATTGTTCCAATTCCACTTCTGACTGGGTAAGTAAAACACTAGAAAAGAAATCAATCTCATTAAATCATGGATTTGTAAACACACTTAATAACATGCAAGGCGGATGGTAATATATAGCTTTCCCATCCAAGTATAAATCCTGTGATGTTCCTTTTTGCTAAACAGTTTCAAATTAAACTAGCCAAAAACAACTGAACAAGAACATACACATTCAACTATTAATGATCTCTCTCTCTCTGGGGAAGCTCTAATTTCTCTGTTGGTGTTTTGGTTAAACATGAAATGAAGCCCCAAATTAACAGCCAACACCATAGCCATAACCTTTACTCCATCCATTTTTTCATGGAAGAAGAAGACAGCTGAAGCCAGAACAATAGGTAAACCCAAAACACTCATGACATTGGAGAAGAGGGAAGAAACCTCAAGAATCAATCCAAGTGCGCCAATCGTAAAAACATGCCATACTATAGCTGTCCATGTTAATGTCAAGATATGAGACTCCTTCCCTAGTCCAAAAGTCAACATCTCTTTCCTCAAATCCTTCCACTCTCCACTTGTGAAAAGTCCCACCATGGTAACCAAGCTCGCAACTATTGATTCGTACACTGCAATATCCATGGCCACTGAAAGTGTCTCTCTTTTCAGAACTTTTTGAATGGAAAACTGTGTTAAGGAGAGGACCAATCCACACCCGGCAGATGCAGCAATTGTACATATGAACCCAACAACATATTTTACTTTAGAAACTTCAGAAGAGCCTTGAGAGTTGCCTTGAAACACAAGGAGGGTGGAAGAAACGGTGAGAATAACTAGAGAGTTAACTATATAAGGAGTTGAGAAAGAAAGAGAAAAAGGCATTAAAGGCTAGTTGTGATGCACAGATGAGTGAATAAGTAGATAACAGAGGTAAAAGAGTCCAATAGATAGCAGTCTGCTGCTACAATTAAGCTAAGAACCACATAAACCGCTGCACGGACTAGCTTGGATGGTTGTTTCGAGTCCATGGTAGTACCGTTTAGTTTGGCATTCTTGTGAGATGTTATGAAATAGAAGGGAAGAAGAATTGGGAAACCTGCAAGCTGCACCAGTGATCCCATCCATTTGCTCTTTCCATCATTGTCATAATACAATCTCCCCAATAGTGTTATACCACTGACCGGCCAGAGAGGAGAAGGAATGAATACATAGCCATTTGAAGTGTTTGGCTCGGTGAATCCTTGTTTGGTTTGGACATTTGTATGGTCAGGGTGATATAATGATTCATTAGCTTCCTGAACTGGTAAAAATGCAAGATGTAAGTATCAGTAACCAAAAATTAAAAAAGGTTGGCCAATAATTTGAAGTAAACTGCAGTGGTTTGTTTGTTTTTGTTGTTTCAATGATTCATGATTAGCTATAGCAATCCATAGGACTTGGGATTAAAATGACTCTCTCAAGTGTTTTGAAAGATGAGGTAGGCAATGTGATATCTTCTTGCACTAGTAATGGTCCTAGAGCTGGCTATATGCTGTTCCATAATTGTTATATCTACTTTTAATTATAATTTATTTAATGAGAATCTTTGAGTTTCTTTCATTAATGTTATCTTTCTTTTTTTTTTATTATTATTAAAAAAAAAAGAAACTGATAGATGGATTGATGCACTTCACTTGGCTAGATTTTGCATCATACACCTATGTTCTACTTGCTAGACTCTGCTACACTTGAAATCATCAGAAAAAAATTCTTCACCCCCAACTGAAAGGAAAAAAAGATAAAAAATAAGTCCTATGTTGTTCATACTCAGTATATATGTTCAATTAATTACTTAACAATGATCAATTTTTTCTATATGTCTCTAAAGTAAACACAGAGTGTATACCATTATCATTATAGTACTGAAATCATATAGTTCTGCCTTAACACTTTATTGCTTTGACAATTTATGACTGCAAAAGGAACCAAAAGAAGGGAAAACAGAAGATAGTACTCCATTGTAGGTGTATATATAGGAATTAACAGATCACTTACTAGAGATGACTTGGAGTTCTTGCGTTTCTCCCATTGAAAAGATGAAGAAAAGCTCCCAAAAAAATGGATATGGTGAGAGAGTGAGACTTGAGACAGAGATAGAAGAGGCAAGAGGCCTTATTTGTATTAAATCTTTGCATCAATATGGATTTATTTATAGCATTATATTGACATAAACGACATGTTACATTAATATTATTTTGTTATTGACAGCTTAAGGACTACAATAAGACGTGTGTGTGTGTTCTCAATCATTAAAAGATGGCCAAAATGATCATAAATATATGTAAAGAAAAGACCTACATAGACACATCACTTTTAGCATTATGTGTTTTTTGAAATGGGGATTTAACTTTTCATCAAAATCTTCCGTTATTTGGAATAGAAAATTTTTCTGATGGAGCCAAAGAGAACCATTTAAAATATATTTTCCTCTCTGTTGGTCTTTCTCATGAGTGAACCAATATTTGAAAGCGTGAGAGATATGAAATATTCTTATTTTATTTCTTTGAGCACGAAATCAGACATAAAAAAGAAGATTGATTAAGTATAAGTTTACTTAGGAAAAACATGTACTACAACGTTCTTGTATAACTTGAATATGAGAGAGACTCGCATTATAATTAAAAGTAGATGTAACAATTTCATCAAAAAAAAAAAAGGTAGGTGTAACAAAAGTTCTAAAACGAAAAGATATGAGCATTAATCTAATAAATAGTAATTAAGGATGTAAAACTATGTGCTGAAGTTAACTTATTAAAAATTAAAATAAAAATAATTAATAAAAAATTTCTAGCAAAAAAGAAAAAAAAACGACACCAAACCTAAGCTTATAGAAAAATAATTACTGTCATTTGTACATAAAAGATAGAGATCTTTTTAAAGAATACGACACGTCGATTTTGAATTAAACAACGGCAGACCCTGACATCGAAAAGAAACGACGTGTCGTTTTCATATTAAGTGACATCAATATCTAAAACGACAGTAGTTGTAAAAAGAAAGGAAAGTCACAGATATCGAAACGACAAGTAAACTATAAAAGACATGTCGTGCGTGCGTAAAGGAACAACATATTATGTTTTCCACTGTTTAGCTGTAGAAAACAAGACAATCAAAGTCAACACGACGTACCGTTTTCCTGTTTATCAACATTTGTTTTTCAAAGGGGGAAAAAAAAAAAAAAGAAAAACATGACAGTTCTTCTTCTTCTTTTTTCTAGTATTCATAACCATTTTCGAAGGTAGTACTCATAATTGTTTAAATTACTGTATTGCATAAATAATTAAAATTTTCTTATCGTTAAAGTAAAAACTTGGTTGTGTGCATATATATATTTTTGGGGTTGGCATTTTTCTTTTTACGTATTTTTTTAATCAATTAAAATTTATTATATATGTCTTTTCATGATTAAAAATAGAGAAAAAAAGAATATTAAATAATATGCACGTCTTTCTAACTATTCAAGTGGAACTCAATTTATTGATTATAATTACTCAGTGACAGTATTACATCTCATGTAGTGTTAGACACAATTGGTATCCCCTAGCATTGCTCAATTATTATAGACGCTAGATAATTGATACAACGGCTAAAAAAATATTTTTTTTTCCCCTACGTGTAGGTATTTTTTTTTTAGCCATTAGATCATCATCTAATAATGATCTAACGGCTATAATGAGGTGCATAAAAAAATGTGCATCATTAATGATATTTGTCTTTATTATTTTTTACTATAAAAAAAATGTGTATGATAAATTTTTATTAGTCAAATTGATATCTATGTATAGGTAAAAAAAAATACTTACTAGATTGGTGCTCATATACCAATCCAGTAGATATTTTTTTTTAGCTTATCTATAAATATTGTTTTGTCTAACAAAAATTCATCTCGCACGTCTATTCATGATAAAAAGTAGAGAAGGAAAATTATTAAATAATGAATATTTATTTGTATTTTTTTTTCTAACCACTTAGATTGTGGTAGCTATTAGATTAATGATAGAATGGTTAAAAAAAAATACCTGGAAAAAAAAAATACAAATTGGATAAGGTGTGTATATATATATATACACTAGTATTACAGAAACATGGATCTTTTTGGCAAATGGGCTTGTCCACTGCCTGACAGGGTTGCCTACTTGTTTGACTTATTTGTTTATGCTTTTTTTTTTTTCTTTTTCCCCGGTTCTTTGGCTTGACTTATTTGTTTAACCTACTTACTTATATTGATATATTATGATAGGTCTCAATTATAAAATTCCTATTGTATCTTTTTTGAGAATAATTCCTATTATATTCTGGGAAAAGTCGACTTAATTGGATTTTTTCATTTCTCTGTTTTTATCAATGTCGTTTACGTATTGCTTCGGTTTCTTAGTTTTAATCTATTTGATTTTCTGACTCGGCTAGAAAGCAGAGATTGATGTCCATTATTTCTTCAATTTGAATTTAGGTAAATATTTTCTTTTGTAAAGTAAAATATGTTTTCCAAATAAAATTTGATTTAAGTGCATTTTTTATCCCTTATTTTTATTGAGTTAGGCCATGGGTTTTTAAAATAGTCCATTGTTTTGTTTGGAGATAAACTTGCTTGTTGTTTATATTTTTATATTTTGGATTTGAGTCTAATTGCAATTGCTTTTAAAGCTCTATTTCTTCAATGCTTTTTTTTTTTTTTTTTCCTTGATGGTTTAGGGGTTGTGGTTTATGTTCTTTTGATACAGCTCTGGTTTTTGAGTCTTTTTACAACATTCTGAGATTCGGTTGTATTCTTCTCCTTCTGGGATCGGTCAACAGGAGCAGTTATGTGTTTTGCAGCTTCTCTAATCAAAGTCTTTGATTTGATGGTTATCTTATTTGCTCTGTCTTTATTTTTCTTTTTTCTTTTGATATGAAATAATTTAAGTCCATGATATATACCAATTTTTATATGACCATATGATTTTGTAGAAGAAATTCCTTTATTATTGAATACTTAATAGTTTCTAACATCTTTAAAAATTCACATTTAGAGAAACAAAAAAAAAAAAAAAAATTTAACGCAGTATATATATACTCTTTGAGATAAAAAGCCTTGGTATAGTACAGTATTATACCAAGACATTTTGATACTTCACACTAGGGAATGCTCATAACGATATAATGGATACACTATGCCATACGGCATACGGAGCATCTACGTGGCACAATATAACATTGGTCTATTATCACTCAAAATAAATAAATAATCATATTTTTAGTTCCTGAAAATAACTTAGATTCCATTTTGATAAAACTTTCAAAAGGTTGGAATTTTGGTCCCTAAATTATGTTTTTGTCTTAATTTAATTACGAAAATGTCTAATGTGACATTTTACTACACTAAATTAGGCTTATTCTTTTTATTTTTTTCTTTCTTTTTTAAAATTTGATTCTTGATCTCAGATTGAATAATTCTATTATAAACCAAAGATCAAATTTGAGATCTAAATAAAAACATAATTTAAGGTATAGCATAATATGACATTAGTATAGCATGATATTTGAAGATTTAAGGACCAAATTGAAACAAAATATATTTTTTTTGATCAATTCGGAAACATATTAAAATTCAGAAACTAAATTGGAATTCGTTTAATATTCCAGCACTAAAAATAAGATTAAAAAAAAAAAAGCAACTTTTTAAAAGAGAGAATTCCAAAATTAGGATGTGGGATGAACAAGTCATCTCATCTAACTATTCTACAATATATATGTGATCACTAATATTTTTCTTTATATATATATATGGGTCATGTTTCAATGGAGATTTTTGTTTTTGCTCCATTGATGGGTACTTTCATTTGGACTATTGGATTTTAATCTGATGGTTACAATGATATTAGTAATTTTATCAAAAAATAAAAATCTAATTAAATATTTATGACTTAAAAAATTAGTAACCTATATGTGATCTATGAGTTGGAATTTTTTTTTTCCAATCCCTTTTTCATTGTTTTTTCTTTTTTTTTTTTCATTCTATTGTTTATTTTTATTAAAAAATAAATAGAAAAACAAGTAACCACATATATATCTAGATATTTTTTTTCTAAAGAACTAATTGTATATATATTAAATTTTTCATTAAAAAATGAGTCCTTTTTTATAATTTCAAAACTAACATTATATATCCCCTAAAAAAAAACTAATGTTATGTATATATATTCTTAAAAAAAACAACTAACCGTTAATATGAAACTATTAAATACTAATTTTTTATCAAAATTTTTTCTTAAAAAAACATTCTTTCTTTTTTATAATTTCAAAACTAATATTCCCTTTCATTATAAGAAAAAAAAAACTAACATTACATCTCATATAAAAACAAATTTAACATTATTTATATTCTCAAAAAAATTACTTATTCATATTAGTAGCATAATATATTCAAATTAAATGAAATTTAAAAAATTAAACTTATAAGTTAAAATCAAAAAAAGAAAAGAAATAAATAAAAAAGAAAAATAATTGAATAAAACATTAATTGATCAAAAATAGATGAAATTACTTGCTATTGTAGGTCATATTCAACTTGATAATTTTACCCATCCATGGAGCAAAAATAAAAATCTCTATTGAAACATCACCCATATATATATACATACGGATAAGGATGATACTATGTGTACTAAGATTGTTACCAAATTTTTAATATAACACATATGATATATGAGTTGTCATTATTCAATTGGTGTATTAGAACTTGTCATAAATAAATTAATCATATACACCAATTGAATGATGCCAATTCACATGCTCTATGTGTTAGTATTAAAAATTTGGTAATTTTGGGATATCTAGTATTATTCATACAGATAAACATCTAAGAGAATTACTATATTTTGGAACAAAGTGAAAGAGCCATCAAAATGGACTAGAGAAAGCTCATAAAGTTCAACCATTGATCACTTTCTCTCTCTGAGGTGAAGCTCTACTTTCACTATTCCTTATTGGGTTCTCTTTCCTGGTACTGTAACTGTCAAGATAGTTCTGATAAGCATATGAGATAAAGCCCCAGATAGCCAAAACCATAGCCATAGCCTTAATTCCATCCATCTTTTCATGGAAGAAGAACACAGCCAAAACTGGGACAATAGGCAAACCCAACACACTAATGACATTGGAGAATAAGGAAGACACCTCAAGTATCAAACCCACTACTCCAATGGAGAAAACTTGCCATGATATGGCCGTCCATGTTAAGTTCATGACATATGAAACCTTCCCAAGTTCATACTCATTCATCTCTTTCCCCAAACTTGCCCACTCACTGCTTGCAAAAAGTCCCACAAGAGTTGCCAAGCTTGCAACAAGTGATTGGAAAACTATGACATCCATAATAACCGAAAAAGTCTGCTTTTTAAGGACCCTGTTCATGAAAAACTGAGTCAAGGAGAGAACCAAACCGTACCCGGCGGAGGCACCAATGGTGCAGACAAACCCAATTGCGTATTTCCCTTTTGAGACTTGAGAAGTGTCCTCGGAATCGGATTGAAAGACGAGGAGGACGGATGAGATGGTGAGGAGAACTAGGGAGTTGATTATGTAAGGTGTGAACTTTTGTGAGTTGAGAAAGAAGGAGAAGAAGGCATTGAAGGCTAGTTGGGATGCACATATGAGTGAGTAAGTGGATACAGGAAGGTACAAGAGCCCAACTGAGTATAAGTAGCAGTCAGTTGCTAAGATTAGGCCAAGAACCAGATAGATTGAGGCAAGGACTAAGAAGGATGGTGGTTTTGATTGGATAGTAGTGTTGTCATTTGTTTTGGTTTTGTACCTTTTTGCTGAGATGAAATAGTAAGGAAGGAGGACCGGAAAGCCTACTAGCTGAACTAGTGTTCCCATCCATTTGCTCTTACCACCTTTCTCATAATACAATCTCCCTAGTAAGGTTGCTACTGTCTGGCCAGAGAGAACAAAGAATGCATAGACTCCAATTCGAATCCAAAATGTAAGTTTTCGGGTTTGACGGCTTGTTGGCTGGTTGGAATCATTTGTATGGCCTTGAGAATTTGCTTCATTAGCTTCCTGAGCTGGTGAAGTTAACAGATCCACAAAGATGTATATCAATAACAGCGGAAAAGTGCTTCTTTACAGGACATGTTCTTTCATTTATTGAAAGAAATTGTTGATTGCTTGTAAGCTTATGGTTGTAATAGTACTTAACTAAATTATATTGTGTAGAACATAAAGTAGATTTATCCCTACTTTGTTCAGTAAAGATGACTTGTATTATTTATACTATGACTAATTTCTTCATGTGTGGACCTTTGATTTTCTTAATTCCCTTAAAAAAATTTCGATGCTAAACCTTTTACGACCACAAAAAGATGAAATGAAAACACTGAAGTCCTTTATATACTGTTCATACGATTAACTGACACTTTAACAATCATTGATTACTATATATGAGCTGAAAAAGTTAGTAACATGGAAAATTCAACTTCAAAACTAAAATCAAAGGAAGAAATTCTTGCTCTTTCTACTCAATCCTCTCCTTTAGCTGAAATTTTTAGTGACTAAAAAATGAAGGAAAAGAGATCACTTTAGTTATGGATATGAACAAAACACACTTACCCCTGATGCAGAGCTGAACTTCTTGAGCTTCTCCCATGTCAAAAGTTGAAGAACTTCACAAACAATGGTTGAGAAGAGATAGAGAGAGACACAAAGGCCTTAATTATATGGTCCTATAGATGGTCCTATAGATGTGGATCGCATTAAATAATGAATATGTTATCATTTGAACGACATGAAGAAAAATCTTATAGAATCATATTGCAAGAGCTGGCCTAAAAGATGACCACGTTTTCTTTAGTTGTTATTTAATATGATTGCCAAATAATTTAAATAGCAGCTGGAGACAATCATTACTGAGTAGGTACTTTTCCCGAAACAAAAAAGACAACAAGCAATTTTGATCTACCTTTGTATCTTTTTATTTGACTTATCCATATCTCACTATTATTAACAGAAACTTCTTATATACGAGTTAGCACTTTATTAATTTTTTTCTTTTTTTTTTTTGGTAATGTATTAATTAATTTATTTTCTAATGCAAGAAACCAAATGTTCAATTAATATATGACTTCTCTGATTAGGATATAAAGAATGCATGTAGCAGGATTTCTCTATGTATGTACAAACATTTTTAATCATCATGTTTGGACACATACCATTTTGATGCAATTAGAAAACAACTTGAGGGAAAAGGGTGATGGATTAATCCAAACCTTGTCAATTTCTTAAATCATTAAAGGCAGGTAATAATACTCCTAGTATTGATTACAAGATGACCCTACTACGAAAAGTAATTATTGACATCCGCCAACTTTTTCTTTGGAATTGAATATTGTAATGATCAATGCCACAAAATTTTGACCAGTCACACTTGTTATATTATATGGACTTTTTAATACAAAAGCTTCTGAACTCAAAACAAATTAGTTAAATTAACTTCAAACTCAATTTTTAATAACAAAACACCTGAAGTCCCTAATATTAGTTCTATTAAAAATAAAAATGTGTTCTGTTATTATTATTTTTTTACTGTTAAATCATCATTTTTTTATTTGTGATTTTTAAGTCTTATTCTTAGATTTTTATTTTACGTTAATCTATTTTAATATTTTTTGTATTAAAAACCTATTATATATGAATTATGAAAGCGTACGAGTCCCGTGTGAAAAACAATCAATATTGTTTTGAGTCAATGTGATACACAATATTGTTTTATGTCACACAGAAAATGGGGGTATAATCATGTTCACTTCGTTGGGAAGTGAATAAAACCATATAAAAGAAAGATATAAATACTCTCTCTCTCATGTATTTTTTACTAAATGTCAAAATTTAGAATAATCTCTCTCTCTCTTATGTATTTTTGACTACATGTCAAAATTTAGAATAATCTCTCTCTCTCTCTCTCACATATTAATGTATCCACTAAATGTCAAAAGATTTACAATAGACTCTGAAAGAGAGAGGCAAAAGTATTATATTATATTTTTCAATTAAAAATTACGGATCAAATTTGTGGGTCTCACTCTCACATACATGATTAGAGTAATTCGTTCGGCAATAACTAAAAATATCACTATAGCCCTAACACTCACTTACCTAATACCTAATCTGTTTTATTTATGAGAACACCTTAACAATCAAACTATTTTTTAATTTTATTGCTCAATTTTGAATATATGAGTAAATATATTAGGAAAAAGAAAAAGAAAAAAAAAAGAAGGAATCAAATTGATTCATGTATCTAGACTTCAAGGGTTTCTTTGTTAAAAAATAGGCCTCTCATTTTTTTATCAGAAAAATAGAACCTCTCTAATTCATGAAAAGACTAAAAGCCCGGGCCCCTATTGTCCTGTTTCATGTAATGCATGATAAAATCAAGGGTTTTTGGCATGATTAGTTCCTGAATTTTTCGATGATTAGCAATGTATCTCCTAAATTTATTTTTTTGGTAATTAGGACCCTGAATTTAGAATTTTTTGCAATGTATCCCTGAACTTTTTTTTTGAATTTAGAGTTTTTGGCATGATTAGCCGCAGAATTTTTCGTTGATTCGTAATTTATTCTTTAGTTGCTTAAAAATTTGAATTTCAAAACTATTTTTCCCCTCCAAACTCCCATTTGTTATTTTTGTCTCTAAACTAAGTGAGATAACCATTATATCCTTAAAAAATGTGCACATAACTCAGGAATATATTGCAAATCAACGAAAAATTCAGGGGCTAATCATGCCAAAAATCCTAAATTCAGGGAACGAAAAATTCAGGGCCTAATCTTGCCAAAAATCCTAAATTCAGGGTCCTAATTGCCAAAAAAAAAAATTCAGGAGATACATTGCAAATCAACGAAAAATTCAGGGGCTAATCATGCCAAAAATCCTAAATTTAGGGTCCTAATTACTAAAAAAAAAAGTTCAGGGGATATATTATAAATTATTGAAAAATTCATGAACTAATCATGCCAAAAATCCTAAAATCAATTTATAACTTTGTCATGTACTTAAACTTCGAATATCATATAGTTCTAGTACATGACAGTAGGGTATTTATGCCATTTAAATGCTATTTGAATTTTTTTTAAAAACGAAAAAGGATAACAGTCATTTCGCTATGGATCAACAAAGGGCTAGGAATATTTATAAAACTTAGCCTATTTTTCTCTTTTTCGAAAACTTTGGCCCCATTTGTTTCACTCATTTCATTCCATTCAAATAAAAAATCTATTAAAATGAGTGTTTGTTTTAACAATTCTAGTTTTTCTATTTAAATGGTCTTTTGGAATGAGTATTTCAACAATTCAGTTTTTCCATTAGCGGAATACTTAGCGCAATCATCAGTGAAAAATTTGTAGTGAGTTTAAACCTAGTAACAACTCGGCATCAAAGCTAAGATAGAGGATCTTGTTCAACATGTAAATTTACTCGAGTTGCTAGTTGGTGGCGAGGTCGCCAAATACTTCAGGCCTATGAATTCACTATTTATGTAGTAGAAATTGATTTTAGGGTTATTGTGGGTATGATGAACTTCTCTAATTATATATCCAGCAACATTATTAGTTATATGAACTCATTCTTGTTACTTTATTTTTCGTCCCACAAATGAAATGCCACATACACGTGCTAAGATTAATTTTTTTTATGTTAATGGTTTGTCTTGTAATTGGAAATTTTTTAATTGTATAATTCATATTATTGCAATTTGGTTTGTTTTTAGTAATAAATTTCTTTTTTTTAACCTTAAAAAAAATTATGAGTATTTATAAGAAATGGTCTTTTTTAATATCAATTTTAAGAAATGGCCCACTTTTCTACCTATTCAGTAATGGCCATTTTTTCTTCTTTCTTCTATTTTATTATTATTTTTTTGGCTGCTAAATAGCGAATTTTCAGTAGATCAATTTTATGTCTAATATATCAATTTTATGTTTATATGTCAATTTGTGTGAAATATATCAATTTTGATACTGATATATTTCTTATAAAACCTTTTTTGATCAATTCGGCATTTTTTAATAGTGTTTGAAAAATAGAGGCAGAATTCGACCATTTGACTAAGAAGTCCAAGGATTATCATCCAAAACAACCCACGCAAGTATTAAAGACTTAAATTAAATGCTTCATGAGTTCATTCTCCTTTTTGTTCCTTTTCCTATCCTTTCAAACATAGCTCCTGTGAGGATTTACATTGCGGATTAGCATATGTGCCATTAATTTCGGGAGATCAAAATGAGAATTTATTAGAGTAATTGTGTATGATTCATGCATATGTGCTAATTCCAAGACTTGACATGAATGTATATCTGATTGTGCAAGATAAATAAATGTCATCAGATTTTCTCACTACATTCTCCTTCAGAACCGAAAAAATAATTAGTCAACTCCAATTTGTAGCCCACAAAAAAAAGATACTATTAATAATAATATTATTATTATTATTATTAATACCTTAAATTGTATTTGTTTGTTTCAATAAAGGACAAAATCATAGAAATGAAAGGGCACAAAAAGGAATCCCATTTAATTAAACCTCTTCCTTCTCGTACTTTCCTGTCATTATGCTAAGAAGTACTAATTAAAGCAATTAAAGTGACTGCTATGTATATCTAATTATCATTATGCTAAGAAGTACTAATTAAAGCAATTACAGTGACTGCTATGTATATCTAATTATCATGTTTTGTGTCTTTATAGACATAAGCATCAATGGTTCAAACCATCACTAAAGTCTAGTAAACGTTACCTAATCAAAGTTGTTGGATGTTGAAACTGAATTGTATGACAACTGGCGACCGTGATATGATTCGAGTTATGGGAAGGTATAGGACTGGGCTTCCATGCATTGATGTGTGCATTGTGGTGAGAGGAATTATTGTAGGATATTTTACTCACATTTTATTTTCTACTTTTGATTAATCTAAATATTTATAGAGTTTTGCTTTTTCAGATAACTTCATATATGATAAGATTTGATTTGGATATATTACCGCTTCTAAGTGTGGCTATGAATAGGTTAATTTATTTGTCGAAGTAAAATACTATGAGGCTCTATCAATAAATGTATTAGTCTAGAGTTTTGTGTGTGATATGTGAAAGGTATGAAAGTCGCTGTCAAAAACATGTCAACAATTGTAAAAAGAGTAAAGAGAGATGAACAAATAGTGTACACTAAAACCTAGCTTTTTAAAAATTAATGTTATTGGGACTAAGAGAAACTATTATTTCATTAAAGTGATTAATTTATCGATAACTAAATATTTTATTAATTTAAAAAAGTAGTATGAGTTTAATACTTGTACTTTTTTCTTCCCTAAGATACATGTACAACTTATAATAATAAAAATTAAATATAGCCAAAGTTAATATGTGAATGCAAAGAAACCTAAAAGTTAATATGTATATACATAAAACTTATTATATATAAAATTCTAAAAGTTAATTTCAGTGTACATCAAAAAGTTAAGAAGTAGATATACATACAATAAATATCGCTTTAAAATTTAATACCTTATAAGATATAGTATTTCAAGAGATTTCAAATACATTGAACATAGTATCAATAAATTGTCATTAATTTTACTTCAAGAATGCAAATCATTATAAATAGATGCCAAATCATATACCGAATGTGCTGCATTACAAAAATTAAATTATGAGATCGAGTTCAATTTAAGTAAGAATAATAAGTAAAACTTTAGATGCATTTAGAAAAAGAACAAAATTAAGAAAGTAGAAGTTATTTAAGAAAAACTCATTAATATTGTGAATGTTTACGTATTATTTCTTTTATGTATTTAATCAATTATTAATCTATATATTCAATGGGTGCTAAAAGAACAAAAAAAAAATTATTTTCTTATGTATTTAATGATAATATTAATTTAGTACATCAGTCCGAGTGAATTAAGACCGAAAGATTTTATTATTTAATCGAAGTTATTAATTTATTGAACATTCATTTATCTATTGAGGTTTTATTGTACTGATTTTTGTGTAGAGAGAGAGATCTCTTTCCTGCGGACATAGCAATTTTGTCGATCACATAACTTTTTTTGTCTTTTTTCTTTTATTTTATCCTTCGCTGCACCAGGGAACTTTTTTTTTTCCCCCTCAACTTGGTCATCAATAATGTATGAAAACATGATAGTGATTATTACCAGATTTTAAATTATAGGTTCAAAGACAATTCATGCAGATTGAATTAAAGGCATTGTATTGTGTTCACATGACAAAGGTAATAGGTAGGGGATCTCTCATTATATAGTGACTCCAAAAGGCTTGTTAAGAATAAAAAACAAAATGGCTCAAAATTTATTATTTCCATCCCCAAAGAAGATTCGGCTAGTCAATCGAGGTTGGCTGCTTGTTTTTGTCCATATTGGTGAGCATTTTGAAACTCTCTTTCCAGTTTAAGTTTTGGAAAAATAACTCTTTTATTGTTTATTTACTTATTTGTATATAGAAGATAATTATGTTCCACGAGAAGGAAAAACTTGAGCTTAAATTGTGAGAAAACGACTGTGTGATAGGAAAAATAGCTAAGGAGGACCAATAATATGGTAGAGAACAAGGTTATTATTACACGAAGTCATCTATCATCAACTACCTAAGCATATATATCTCGGCAGAAAACTAAGCTTATTTTGGTAAAGGCATCTATCAACATAATTAAGTTGTCTAAGGAAAAAAAAAAAGATTATGATTCTACTTCTTTAAAGAAACTAGTCTCAAATTCAACCAAAGAAACCCCATCTAGTCCACCACTACTACTGGTCTCTTCCATTGAGGGAGCTGTTCTTTCATTACAATATCCTTCATTTTCATTCTTGGATTTCTTGCTCTCGAGGTAGTGCTGATAAATATACGACATTAAGCCCCAAATAGCCAACACCAAGGCTATCACTTTCACTCCATCAATTCTATCATGGAAGAAGATCACAGCCAAAACAGGAACAACAGGCAAACTCAATACACTTATGACATTGGAGAAGAGTGAAGACACCTCAAGAATCAGTCCCACTGCACCAATATTGCAAAGTTGCCATGATATAGCTGCCCATGTTAAGGTCATTACATAGGACACCTTCCCTAAATCAAACCCCTCCATCTCTTTCTTCAAAACCTTCCAATCTCCACTAGTGAAGAGTCCCACCAAAGTAGCCAAGGTTGCCACCAGTGACTGATACACTGTCATGTCCATGATTGCGGAAAATGTTTCCCTCTTCAGAACTTTTTGGAGTGAAAACTGTGTTAAGGAGAGCACCAAGCCATACCCCGCGGATGCGAAGATGGTGAAAATGAATCCAACTACATACTTTCTTCCTGAAACTTTAGAGGGTTCTGAAAGATCTGCTTGGAATAGTAGTAGGACAGAAGAGATGGTGAGAAGCACTAGAGAGTTGACTATGTAAGGAGTAAATTTCTGTGAGTTGAGAAAGAAAGAGAAAAAAGCACTGAAGGACAATTGGGTGGCACAAATGAGGGAGTAAGTAGAAACAGGAAGGTGGAAGAGCCCAATGGAATGGAAAAGGCAGACTGCTCCATTTAGCAGGCCAAGAGAAATGTAAACCGATGAAATGGTTAAGGCAGATGGAGGTTTTGCGAGGACAATGTTGCTGTTTGTTGTGTGATTATTGTCCTTTCGTGGTGAGATTCCATAGTAGGGAAGGAGGATTGGAAAGCCTGCAATTTGCACTAATGCTGCCATCCATTTGCTGTTTCCACCTTTGTCATAATAAAGTCTTCCCAATAGTGTTGCAACTGACTCGCCGCAGAGGACAAAGATGGCGTAGACAGACACCCGGATCCACCATCTATGGTCTCTGGCTTGAGTATGGATTGGTGACTGATTTGATAAATTTGTACTGACATGTGTATTAGCTTCATTAGCTTCCTGAACTGATAAGAACAAAGATATTATACAAACATCAGTACTGAACAGTTGTGCTCTATACATTCTACAATTTTTTTTATGGAAAATAATTTATTGAAGGGAGGCCAGGCCATTCAATGTATATTGGCCCTTGAATCTATATCCTACATATTGATTCTAAGAATTGGCCCTTCAAAGAAGTTTATAGTGGTTTTTCTGTTCTTATTGTCTTTTTAGTGCTTTACCAGCTAACCCCATCTGTAATTAATCCAAAGAGATGTTAAAAAGTACATAAAACAAAGGAACTCTCCTGTGGCTTCTACAAAATTTTTGTCTAGTAGATATAAGGAATCAAAACTCTTTCCTAAGGAGCACAAAATTAGAGAGGGAATAACAGACTTGAATATCCTACAAAGACATGAGTTCTAAAAAAGGAGCAAGGATGATCATGAACCCCAGATTCTGAAGCAGGACATTCATTTATAAGAAATGGTCTTGCCAATTAAGGCTTCAGGCTTGAGTGCCAATGTTGGAAGTACTGAAGATGCAGCACATTATTCTGCAGAAGTTCTTGCACTTGTTGTTGTTCGGGATTGCTCTTAGAGCTCTTAAACTTTCTTTTTCACAAATTCTAAGGTACTAACTCATTAGGTATAGTGGAACAAAGTTATTGACATTAACTCGAATATCCTTATGATGCAATTTAAAGAAAGGTAAAATGAACTTTTTTCGAAAGTGATTGACACAAAATCACATGCATAGATGAAAGTGGTTTTTTAAAAATTTCACAGCAATTCGAAAATGACCCTTAACCATCACCATAGCTATATGCGTCGATTTAATGTCTAGAATAAAAAATTGGCATAGTCCCTGTGCAAAGATGTCGAATGAAGATAGAAGTGACCCTTCATCCCATTCAGTTTGTTTTCATTCTGACAAAAGAAGATAGAAGTGAAGGAGAAACAAGCAATGTCTTATATCAACTAAGTTAATGTTGAATGAAATATACTCACTCACCCATGATATTGAGCTTCAACTTTTGAGTTTCTTCCATGTCCAAATTTGAAGAAACCCCAATTAGGATTGAGATCGAGAGAGAAAGAGAGACAGAGAAAGAGGTCTCAAATTATATTAGTAATACTTTTCATGCAATTCGCATGCACATGTTGTCTGTCACCTAACACGCAATGAAAAGAAAGCTACTCGTAGAGCATGCAATCTTTTAGCCAACGTTAGGAGACTTCTTAGTTCCTGCGAGACTTCACATCTTGGATTGAACAATTACAAATAATCACCACATAATCGTGAAAAAGATGGCTGAAATTTTGACTATAATTCTTGTTTTCCAACTTTACTTCTCATCAGCATGTAATACTTGTGTATGTATATATCTCTGTCTGTACATGATATTTTCGGATGTATAAATGCCAAGTAGGAAACGTGTAAAGAAGAAATTTTTTTCAAATTGGGTAGTAGGTCTAACCTATATGACTTAATTAAGGGCCTTGCTACAAATGGATGATCTCACCAGACACCAGCTAGCTAAGCTTCAAGGTATACTAGCTTGAGAAGAATATAGGGTTAATGGCACCATTGGTCCTCAACCTATTATCATTTTGGCATATTGGTCCGCAATTTTTTTTTTTATGGCATTTAAGTACTAAACGTTTCTCTTTTTGGTATTATTGGTCCTTTTAGTATATTCTATCCAAGATTCTGTTAAAATTAATTCGAATGAGAGAAATTTTGTACCATTAATCTCAATTTTTCAATTGTTTAAAAATTTGGTCCTTATTTTTTTGTACTCATATTTCCGATTGACAATATTGCAACTGTCAATCTTTCGGAAAATTAAAATTCTAAAAAATTAATTTTTCAAAAGATTGACAGATGCAATAACATAAAGAAATGAACATTTAATGGAAAACTATAAAACTTTTCAGGCTTATTTACTGTAAATAGTTAATTAATTTTTTAGAATAACCATTCATAATTACATGAATATTTAATGGATATAGTAAATTTTCAGTCAAATTTGACTAGTACAAAAGTGTGTATGTAAAATTTTTTTATTTTAAAAATGGTAATAATTAATAGAAAACGATAAAACTTTTCAGGCTTATTTGTTGCAAATAATTAATTAATTTTTTAGAATAACCATTCATAATTACATGAACATTTAATGGATATAGTAAATTTTCAGTCAAATTTGACTAGTATAAAAGTGTATATGTGAAAATTTTTTATTTTAAAAATGGTAATAATTAATAGAAAACTATAAAACTTTTCAAGCTTATTTGTTGCAAATAGTTAATTAATTTTCTATAATAACCATTCATAATTACATGAACATTTAATAGATATAGTAAATTTTCAGTCAAATTTGACTGGTATAAAAGCATGTATGTGAAATTTTTTTTTTTTGTTTAAAACTGATAAGATAATTATTTTTTGTTCTAAAATTACTGTAGTTTGATTTTGTTCATAAGGTTACTATAGTTTGACATAAACTAAGGTTTATTAGGATAATTTTTTTTTTCTTTTTTGAATTTGGTTTTTAAATGAACAGTTTGTTTTATATCCATCTTTGAATTTTAATTTTCTGAAAAATTAGTAAATGCAATATTGTTAATCGAAAATATGAGTACAAAAAAACTGGGACCAAATTGTTAAATAATTGAAAAATTGAGACTAATGGTACAAAATTTCTCTTGTACAAATGAATTTTAACAAATCTTGAATAGAATATGCCAACAGGACCAATGGTGCCAAAAAGAGAAATGTTTAATACTTAAATGCCATAAAAAAAAGACTGAAGAATAATATGCCAAAATGGTAATAGATTGGGACCAATGGTGCCATTAACACAAGAATATATTCCAGTTGATAATTTTGGCATGGTTTGACAGCTTTTCCTGGTAGAAGTCTATAATGCAGGCAAAGAAAGAATGAAAACAACTTTGATTAGTATATGATGCTCGTACCATGAACAAAAAGTCAAGATAATAGACGACAGAGGCGGCCTATTAATTCATGCTGAATTAAGTTCCAGTTTTAAGAGTTCATTGGAAGATTTATAGGCACCATAACAATATATCAAGAACATTTTATCAGTTTTGGAAATGAATATACAAAGTTTTTGTATGATTCACGTTTGTAACAACTTCAAAGAAACAAATTACAAGAGTTACGAATATTGAATTTGATCGCGGCAAACAATTTCTATGTCACTAGAACTACATTTTCTTTAATGATAGAACCAAAAAGGCTAAAAGAAATAAAAAGAAAAAGGGATATATCGCAATGCGCAATATTACAAAAAAAATTCCTTCCCCTGTTCTTCGAGATTCTTGAACATCCGTCTTCTGCTTTCACCCTAAAGGGGGGTGCTTTATCCTCAAAGACTGTTGGAACTACTAGCTATAACGTAGACTTGTAAGCAACATTTTTCCAAGAATCCTCTCTCTTATTCTGTATATACTTGCACATCCAACGGAAAAACCTATTTAAGTCTCCTTAGAGTGTCTTCATTTGTCAAGCCTGTAAGCAGTAAAATGTACTATTCACTATGAGATGCATAAGAATGACACCAAATTATTCTCGACTCTTCTAAACAGGGATCATGACAAGAGCTGTACCTCTCACACTTACCCTGTCAATGAGGGATGAGAAGAAGAATGAATGAGAAACAGTACAAAACGATGAAAATTGATGCTCCAGCTATAAGATTGTGCAACAGCTTTTGATTGTCTTTTGTGGGTATGAAAACGGTTTTGAGAGTATTGGTCAACTCAAAAAGCCGATGTGATACCTGCAGACGAAAGTCGGCAAATTGACATTAATGCAAAAAATCCATCAATCAAAGACTGTCAGCTCTCATAAAAGTAAAGAGTTGATAATCTGCTTACCAAAATATAAATGGCAGTTGTAAGCATGAAGTTGAGCATGGGATATTCCGGGATAAGGCAGAGAAGCCACTTAGGCTGTCCATTAGGCATATTTGATCTGTAGGCAGACTAGAGTTGTTAGAATGGCATTTGAGAAATTAGCCCAACTGATTCCTTTCCAACAGTTTGAAACAGTCGGAAAAAGAGAAGGGAGCTTGCAGAAGTGGGGTGGGGTGAGGCAGGAGATGCTTGCTAAGATTATCTGACTTGAGAAACACACTACTAAAAGGACAAAAATTAATGCACAAACCTCAACCAGATGTGGAATTGAGAAATATAGGTCTCTAGAGTAACCTTGCCTAGCCACCTAGACAGATAAAGTACAATAAACAACTTTCAAAAACATAATATCAAATATAAAGAAAATTAAAATTGAAGAATTAATGAGCCAATGGGACTTTAATGGTTAAACAATCCATTATACAGGTAAAGCCACATACGCGAAGAGAGTCAAAGAGAAACTCCGAAACTGCTGCGTAAAGTTCCGCAAACATATGTAGACCCTGTGGAAAAAAAAAATTAAAAAGAGAAAGATATGCGAATACATCAGTGCAAATAATTTTTCATAAAATATTAAATACGCAGCCTCACAAAATTCCCTAATAACAATGTCATTCATGTTTAACACGCACGTTATAGGAATCCATGACGTGTAGGGATGGAGCTTGTTATATGAAACCTTGTCCAGCTTGTATATGTACTCAAACCACAAATAACCAACCTGCGCAGTGGGCAGAAAGCAAAAGAGCAAATCACAGAATGAACAGAGATGAAAAGAAAAAATAACCAACAGAATTCAGCAGTTGCATATAAGCCGACGACACCGAGACTCTGGTCACAAAAATGCTACTCACAAAAACAGAAACAGCAACAATGCCCCCTTTGATTGAAACTCTCTTCTTGGTTTCAGTCTCCTCCAATTTTTCCATCCACTTCTCAACCTAAGATATTGGAATATTTTTTCGGTAAAGAATCCAAGAGGAAAAAAACAATTTAGCTGCATGATCATTTAATGATTTACATTTGGATGATAATAGGCATATATCATTCCTATGATCCATATATAGCGATCAAGTCCAGATCTGAAGTGCCACTCATGCAGCCGAGGGAGATCCGGCTTTGCAGGATCAGTATACCCTGCCGTAGAATAAATAAAACGATAAGCATGTCAAAGATACACCACAAGAACGCATGATGATAATAATATCATTTAGTAAACGTGACAAGGATAATATGAAGATGATAATGACGATGAAAACCAAAAGAAAATTATAAAACAATTTGCTGGTGTCTAAGTTTACAACACCAGCAAACGTAACCAAGAAAACAAAACCAAAAGATTGAACAAATTACTCACCTAAAAAGCACGTAAACGGACTCCAGAGTGCCTCAAAGACACCAGGAACTTCCCAGATCAAGATAACAACAAGAAAGCATGCAAGAATCTTTGCAAGAATCACTGATCTTATCTCATTATACTTGCTGAAAATTCCAAGGGCTCCATACACCATTAGAGTAAATAGCGTGTGCATTGGACAAATATAGTACAACATATAGTCATTATTAAGAACAATACAGCAGAACACCACAAAAAAGTTTAGTCGCCACATCATCTGCAATATAAGAGCAATGAAAGATATGAGATTGCTATAGTTCTCATTTTTTTTGTTGAAAACTCGAGTTTTAGAGACAACTCATATGACATGTTACATGAAAAAAATAATAATAATAAATAATCACCTGTGCAAAGCGTGCAAGACTAAAATCCTTTCTGATGTAATAATAGGAAAAGTTGCCAAATCCAGTCATCCAAACATATGCAGCAATGAAGACACGTATTGCGTTATATATCTCCGTAGCAGCAAAGTAATGATACATCAGAAACAGGACCTGTCATGGAGGGGAAAGAAAACAAAGATCATGGTCCTCAAATAATAAGTAACAATTAAAAGCCAAAAAAAAAAAAGTAATCAGAAACTGATAACTTTAGAAAATTCGGCAAAATAGGAATTCAATTTGGGATATCCAACCGATATAAGGGTATTAGGCATGCATGTCCACATAGGTATGCAGGCTGAGTTTTGAAAACCAAATCATTTCCTAAAACTTCCAGACTCTCAAAAGCATTTATCAAGAACCAAAAGTCCACTCAATATCAATGGCATCAACAGATGATTTATCCTTGCTATGGCCATAGGAACTAAGGTATTGTCACTATGGTGATAACCCAAAATTACATACAAATACATATGATACATGTACAGATAATAATGTCAAACTAAGTGAAAGAAGGTCCAGAACTTGCCCTCCGCTCTCTCGTTCTTGAACAACAAAAAGATTTAAGAGCATCCAATTCTTTCCCAAACAAATTAAAGCATCAAGTCTGTTGTTTCTAATAAGAATACCTGCATCCACCCCTTCCATTCCTCAGTCTGATGACGGTTAAGGTATAGTATGGATTTTCCAGAAAATGCTGATCTGTCAGTGTGTTTCTTCAGAGAAGTCATTGCTGAAACTATGATGAGAAGAAGGTACAGAAAGAGAAAAAGGTCGCGGTTGTAATTCTGTCAAAGGAGAAAACAGCCAGAAAAATTCATCATAAATAAATTCTTCTACACTCATTATATTCACAAATACCCTCATATATTATCAGTTTGAAGTAAACTACGAATATATAATGTCACATAAAGAATTCATTGAGATATCCAATTACAAAGCCATTTCAAGAAAATGCACTTGATATTAAAATATGTATATACATATACTCGCAAGTTATAAGTAATAACACACACAATGACATGCATACTTGTGAATACCAAAAGTAGGAAAGATTACCTTGGTAGATTCTCCCAATAAACTCGTCCGGTCACATATGTAAAAATAGAATAGAATTGCTCCAAATTCAGACCTAATGAAATAATAATCGTGATTAAAAAGAATTACCTTCTCAAAAAAATATATCACTATTCTTAAAATATTATAAAAACCTTACATCGCTCTAAGTGTTGCTCGATTCTCTAGTAAGAAAGAGTCCTCCATAGTCCAAAACCTAGAAATTCATTTAGAGGAAATACTTAGAACCACTTCTACTAACACTACTATAGAAGAAATTTAATAAAAAGAGAGTGTGATCGTGTAAAATAACCTAATTATATTTGCTTTAATGCCATAACTATAAGTCCTAGAAGATGCTGATCTCGTGAGACCTCCTTCCAACAAAACAGCACGATCATCTTCATTCATGGCCCCCTCACCCAATTCAACTAGATTAGTATCTGAATGACTGTAATACAGGAAACTTTATTGTTCAGCACTCAAGACGTATGCATGAAACATGACATTTTCAATGAATTACAACATTTTCTCAATTTAGAATAGAAACAAACTCAAAGGGTGCTGGTGTTATATTCAAACCTGGATATTATATAATTACTTAAGTACATAACAGAGAAGCATTAGGACTCCTAGAACAAACTCTAAACAAAGTATGAGTGCAGTATGCATGATTGCATAGAAAACAAGATTGTAGTCAGCCACTGTTATCCCAAATAGAACTTTGTTCCTCACTACTTCACTAAAAGCAAACAAATTTATGAACTTAAAAACAATTCAATATATGTGCCAATTAATCAAGGGAAATTAGCTACAGCAGCAGCCAAATAGAACTTTGTTCTTCACTACTTCACTAAAAGCAAACAAATTTATGAACTTAAAAACAATTCAATATAAGTGCCAATTACCAAAATAATCAAGGGAAATTATGCTACAGCAGCAGCCAAAATAAGTGATTTGCATTGACAGCTAAAGATGCAGCTCTCTCATTTATACACTTCCAGGGAGAAGCAAAATAAGAAAACATTATGGAAACAAAAGATAACAAGAATATCCATAGTTAAATGTTCCAAAAAAGAACACGAAAGAAAGAAAGAAAGAAACCATATGTCAGACAATGTCGTGTGCTACAAATTCTTTAAAATTCATATGGAGTCCAAAACCCTGCACCATAAATAGAAAAACTTACACTTTGTTGGGTGATGAAGATTTCTTATACTCCAAGTACTCTGCATATATGCTTGCGACAAATATTGGGATAATGCCCAGCAAGAAGGACACCTAGGAACAATAAGAGAAGCTTCATTAGACATATTGAAAATTTTATTCGGAAGATAAAAGAAACAAGAGGAATAAGCAAATAAAATTAAGAGGGGAAGGAAGGGGAGGAGAGAAGAGGAGGGAATGGAACTGAATAATTAACATTAAGGTAAAACAGAAATCAGCAATTGAGTATATAGTTCCTTGAAAAAAGAATACGGAAAATATTGAGTCAGCCTGATGTTTCTGTTGCGAAAAACAGCAATGTGATATCAAATTAATTACAGCACTTATTAAATTGGCGTTGAAATAAAGAACCGCAGATTCAAGCAACCCATATCAAAACTTGGTTTCACATGGTCATTCTAAAAACAGTAAACAGAAATATATGATGACCAATAAAGAAAATATACAATCTTCTTACAATAATGCGAGACAATGTAAGAATAATCCTCCTATAAATTGAACAATACCGAACTTTCTCTTTCTTTCTGATTGCAGATGTTCTAGTTACTAGTTAGTGTCTATAGCTAAAGAACACCTGTATGCCTCAGCAAGGTTAATGCAACTTTCCCACCCTAAAGCAGACTCCAATGGAATGCCGAATTGAATATCAATATTTTAATTAAGTTCTTATCAACTACAAGTTAAATCTACATTCTTTTTACCATAGGACGTGAACAAAACACTTGCTCCATAAATGTAAAATCATACAGATCTAAATTAATACATAACATTCAAAATTGCACGTCGAACATAATGGTTGTTATATGGCTCATAGTTATATAAAAAAAAAATTTAAAAAAAAAAGAAAATCAAGATGATTCAGATCCAGTTTGTGAACTGTCAAAATAGACCAAAAGTAACAAAATAAGTGCCATTAGAACTCAATACCAAGTAGACAGGTACAGAAACGGTATTACTTCTCCCCAACCAAAAATGACTTTCCGTATTTCACAATTCATACTATTATACTTTTTAATAAATAAGATAAAATAAAATAACGGGGTAGTGGGAGGAAGAGATTCAGGGATCATGTTAAATCTACAAAACTTGGAGTCTACACGCAATTTATAAAGATAAAGGATTTCCCAATATTGCAAAACTTTGTAAACACACTATATTATTCCTTAGGCCCTAAAAATGAGGCCTTCTTCAGAAAACGAAATTCACACCCAAAAAAATAAAAAAATGAACCAGTCCCTTTCATTCAGCTAATTAAATGCAGTACTCACACCAACCACAAACAAAGCAACAATGGCGCGAGTCACCAATCGATTTCAGATCGAAAGCTCCACAAACTAAAATGCAGCAAAAAGAAATATGAAAAATCTAATCAAGTAAAGAGAAAGATCTTCAACCAAATTGCACATATCAAACTCGACCACATTCCAAATTTCTCCCCTCCATTCAATCAAAATGGTATTCAACACTCAAGTAACAAAAGCCACTCGCACCTGCCCAGGCGTAACTGGTCCAGAATCCACCATTGTCGATCCTTCCAAAACCGGCTCGAAGCTGCAAAACGCGAAATCATTTGAGATTAATTAAGCAACCGAAAAACACAAATACACACTGCACCCCCCAATTCCACCATTTCTGTATACACACAAATACATATACATATAGCGATCGTAGATCGATGGAAAAAGTACCTTGAGAAGGATTACAGGGCGAATCTAGAGGACATTGAGCATAAATAACAGGGGAGAGAATGAAACCCTAGCAAGATCGAGTTGAAGAAGAAGATGAAGAGGAAGAAGAAGAAGAAGAAGAAGAAGGTGAAGAAGAAGGTGGTTCAGGCTTTTGCTTAAAGAATACAGAAAATGTCGGAAGCTACGTCCTTCTCACTCTCTCTCTTCCTTCTCTCTCTTCTTTCTTTGCTCAGCGGTTGATTATGGTGGTTGTTCGTATCTTTTTTTTTTCTTTTTTTTTTTTCCCTTCTTTTTTTTTTTTTTTTTAATTCATAATAATAGTTTAGATTGTGGTTGGGCTTTTGTTTTCGTTTTAGGAAAAAATAAAATAAAATTGAGGAAATTAATAATTGTTTTAGATAAACTTTCCTCATATATATTTATTAGTGTTTAATAATTTCGGAATAGAAGATGCTAATATCTAGAAAAAATTAATTTGATTGACATTGTTTTTGGATGGTAGTAGTGTGTGTGATAAATATAAACTTATATTTATATTACACAATGCCTCTAATGAGCTTTAATTTTTGAATCATCTATCCTTTAAAAAAAAAAAAAAAAACATATATTACTAATCAGTCGCCACTACTCGGTGATAATTTATCTAGAAACAATAACTTGATACACATTGCTTTTTTGGATGGTAGTAATGCGATAGAGATAAGTATAATGCGTGCCAAAATTTTTACTAAATTTTTAATATGCATGTGAATTAATAATATTTAATTAATGAATATGATTAACTTATTTGTGGTAAGTTTTAATACACTAATTAAATAATACTAATTTAAATGTTACATTTAATGGTATTAAAAGTTTGACACAAATTTTAGTACACTTAGTATTATCCTAAAGATAAACTTTATATTTATACTATATTATACTTCTAATGTTTCTAATGTAATGTCGAGGTTTAAAATTCAAATCTTCTTCTTTTGTAAGGGGAAAAAAACATATATTACTATTATCTTTTCTACTCTCTTTTCTCATTGCTCTAGTAAAAAATTTTATATTTTAATAATGTTATAAAGACTCTGCGTGTCTATGTCTAACAGTGAGTAAAAGATAATGATATTAACCCTCATCATATTATAACATTAATAAACACCAATAAAAAAATATAGTTAAGATGTCGATCATACCAAATCTAATCCCAATTCGTTTTTACTAATTTGAGAGTTAGTTCATTTAATTGGGGAGTGTGACATTAATATCCTTTACAGTATGAGATATATATCAATTACGAAATAACAAGCTAATTAGCACCTTTGTTGGTAAACAAAAATTGGGATTAGATTTCGTACGATTAGTATTATTCTTTAATTATTGGTTTGAAAATTTTTTATGCATATTTATGAAAAGATAAATGCTATATCCATTGCAATCGTGTTTTTCAAATTGGTATATTTTTGGAATTATTGAACAAAGTAAGGAATGTGAATTGGAGCCCACTGTCCATTAGTTTCTGGAATTTAATTTATTTTGAATTCACTATTATTCATCCTTAGAGTTTGTCCAAAATATTCTCTTAAAACAAATATCATTTTATTGCCACCCGAAGAACTCGTTTAACTAATTTGCTTTGATTCTGTTTAATAATTAATAAATGTTTCTCCTCTCCCAATATGGGAATTGGGTTTTGTGCATCTCTAGCTAGAGAGGGCTAATATAATATAATTGGACAAATTAAATGTATAGAATCTATAGATATAGTCAAACTTGAAGGACAACCAATTTTTGTCTCTTTTTGTGTTTAGTGTAAATCTAAAGATGCCATGAAGAATCACTGAATAGTAGGGGTATTAGAAAGAAAGAGCTAAATGTGGTGTATAGTATGAAATTATGATATTAAAATTAGGCAATAATTGAATTGCCTATGACTTATAATCCTAGAGGTTTGTTGTCACCACTCATTACAATATTGGTAACAAGTCCCTTGAGATAACGACTTATCAAATATTGTTGGAGTAAGTAGGAAGCGCCAAGCAACAAGAACTCAAAGCAAAAATAATAGTTATAATTATAACTATAATAATAGTAGTAACAACAATAATAATAAAGTATTTTCCTCCAATAACAAATATAAGAAATTAGAGGTCTAAAAGGGATATTGGCGGTTTAAATAAAATGTTTGGGTGGGCTGGTGGGTGGTTGGTTGTCAAAATAAATTTAAAAGGTTATATAATATTGTCGTTGAATAATACAGGACACATACGCTCTCAAAATACTTCTGTAGACTTAGATATTGACTAATATCATATATATATATATAGTTGTCAATAGATATTTTTTTTTATCTATGTGTAGGAATTTTTTTTTTAACCATTAGATCACTTTTATTAGATGATCTAACGATTATAATGAGGTGTATAAAAGGACGTGCATCATTAATGCTATTTATCTTTCTTACTTTTTACTATAAAAAAAAATATACATGATAAATTTTTATTGGTCAAAATGATACCGATGTATAGATTAAAAAAAAATTACCTATTAGATTGATGTCCTATATGTATATATATACAATTGTGGAGTTTAGATACTATAAGTTGCCTCTTATGTTCATTTTTTTAGGTTTGGCTAATTAAGTTAGTTCTCACACGAGTTTGATATATTTAGAAGAATCTAGTTGGCTAAAGAATATGATCATGGTAAACTATGTGGCTTACTTTAGGGTTTTAGATTAAAGAGAGTTAAAAATGAGAGGACTAAAGAGTATGTACGTACAAACATGAAGCGGGGAGAGATCAAACTAGTCAACTAGAACTTGGATCGCCAAGGCCATTGAGTTTGTATATATATATAGTAAAACATCTCTCTTTCGGTTGATATAATCTATTGTGCAAAACCATAAAAGACTTATATTGATAATTTCCCAAAAAAGAAAAAGTGTATAATTTCACACTAGTGAACACGAAATTCGGTCGCCTATAGTGCGTCGCACTTATTTTATTACAATTTTTAGGAATAACCGCACAAATATTGATAACTCTGAGTGAAAACTCCACACAAATCAATGCCAAGATCGTGTGCCTAAAGTAATTATAATACTACTAATGTTGTGTCTATACTTAAAACTAATTGGACAGAAGCATAAATTAAGGAAACACAAAAAACATAATCCATGTTTTTTTTTTTTAAGGAATTAATCCATGTTATTTAATTTAACAACCTTTATTCACTTCGCTTGTAACAGGCACTTGATTGATGCGTTGATTAATTTATATGTTTTGATTTTAGGGTGATTCCGAACTTCATGCATGGCTAGTACTCATCAGAAGTTAACAGTTTAATTACAACAACTATATATATGCACAGACGCTAAGTTAACACTTTAATTACAACAACTATATATATGCATAGACACAAATTTTCCAACTGGAAAAAAAATTAATAACTTATATATATATATATATATATATAGAGAGAGAGAGAGAGAGAGAGAGATTTGTTTCTGAAAATGACATATATTGAAAGTTTCCTCAATTTCTTCAAAAGCTAGAAACCAGCTTGTTATTTAAGTTTGAATGAGATGGCATGCACCTAGAAGAAGAAAATCCACACGCTTTGATAAAAAGCAAATCTGGTTTGAAGAATTTTATTTAGGGATAATTGCAAAAAAATTTCCTCATGTTTGGATGTTCTGTAATTTAAACTTTGAAGTTTGGATTCCGCAAAATAATACCCTGAGATTACGAATTTATGAAAATTAATACCCTGTGTTGATTTTTAACTGATAAAATACAATAATATCCTCAAAATTAAGATAAATAATATGGATTAATCTAGTTTTTATTGAGGATATTATTGTTTTTTCGTTCCTAAAATTAGTCAAAAAATCTGTCCAGGATATTAATTTTCAGAAATTCTTAATATCAGGGTATTATTTTGCAGAGTCCAAACTTCAAGGTTTAAATTGCAGAACACCCAAACTTCAGGATATTTTTTTACAATTATCCTTTTTGTTTATATCTAAATATCCCTTTCGAATATTGCATACATATATACATATATGTGGGGACTTATTTTCCTACAATTCAAACTTAATAAATAAAATAATTGTTAGTTTTGAAGGAAGATTTTTTCTTTTCTTTTTTAGGGGAAAAAGGGCAGAATCTTTTAGAGGAAGGGTCTAGCTGATAAAGTATCCTAGAAATCTTATTTGGTGGAGAAGAAAAGATGCTACAACTTACAAATACGTATAATACAGAGAATTTAATAAATAAAAAAATGTGAAACAATTTTGAAATATTTTTCTTATAAGCAATTTTTTTTCTTCCTTAACAAAACGCAAAGAAGTCTTTATCAAAAAATAAATATTAAAAAAAAAAAACGCAAAGAAGTCGTTTCACTTTCCAGTTGTGTTTGAACTTCATAAATGTTTTATTTAATATTTTTTATTCCAATAGAGATAGTAGCGATTTGGACAAACTAGGACCAGTTTGGACCAAAATAACATTTTTATAACCATTTTTCTAGGGTGGTTTTCTTGGTCATAATTATTCTAATTGTGACTGGTAATAGGATTAATTGCGAAAAAGAAAAGAAAATAAATAAATAAATAAATAATCCTCTAAAAGGGTCTTTCTGGATAATAAACCTCAAGGTTTGATTTGCGCAATATTATATGTGTAAGATTATGGTTCTATATTTAAAATATTTTCAAATTTTTTATCTTCTGTGTACAAATCACGCGATTTGTGTTCATTATTCTAACTTCTAATTTATTTTTAATAGATTTTAAGTGTTTCGCAACAGAATTAAGGTATTATTAATTCAAATTTATATTTGGTGAGAGACCTTTTGATTAATTTGTATACGAAATATAGATATTTACATATATTTTAAATATAGAGTATAAAATATAGAGGTATACTCTTGCACAAATCAAAACTTGATATTTATTTTACAAAGAGACTATTATTAAGGTTTTTCTTTTAACTTAACCCACGCCATAAATGATTAATAATAACCAATAGTCGTTGTAGTAATGACAACTTATAATTAAAATGATTACTAATGAAATATCTATTAGGGTTTATGCACTAAAAGCATGCATATTTAGGATATTTGCTGAATTAATAAAATGATATTTTTCTATTTGAATTTGTACATAATTTGTATGTCTTTAAATATCAGAAAATCCCTAGTTTATTTATGTGACCACAAATTTAGTATATAAGGGTTATATACATGAGGATTAAATTTATGGATAATAAATTAAATATAGTCCGTAATAATTAATTAAAGTTTGAGATCTTTAATTAAATATTATTAGTACGGTCCATTAACATTGAGAATGTAATAGTCTTATCTGGACTATTGATGT